>OY728130.1:930216156-930228656 GCA_963277665.1 Viscum album
AATTATGTGTGAAAAATATAAATACACCCAATATAAGTGGATTTTAAGTGTAAAAAAATAATAGGTTATTCACACATATTCATAGCATGACATAATCAAGAAGTATATTTTTAACCCAAAAATTAAAATTTGGTTAAGAAGTTTTCTTACAAAAATTTGAGAGCCTAACAACATCACTTTAAAATTCGGAAAATAATTTGATGAAAGAGAAAATTATATCACATCACTTGGACATAAAATTTAAATCAATAAGGATATAAAATAACATATCCCAACATAATATGATGTAAATTAAAAGACATAACAAAAGAAGTATTTTAAAACGAGGAGGGTGAACGGTTCCCTTATCGATTTGGTAACTTACGAAACATACACCCCATGAAATAAAGATCACACAATGAATATGTAAATACCCAAAAATTAAATTATATTACACAAATAATATAGTCATGGGCAGTACATACACTACAGAAAAGGAAATAGTGGCTAATATTGCATGAATCTCACGTGAATAAAAAGTGGGAAAAAACCCTTACCACGTTGTAATCAATCGAGTTGTATGAGAAAAGTTAATAACCACCAAATGATCACATAATACCATGAATATAAATATAATAATGAAAATATATATCAAATGGAAGTACACAATGCACCACATGCAATAAATAATTGGTGAACAATGGAAATCTCACAGAATTAAAAGTGAGATAAGAAATCCCTTTCCTTGTGTCCAACTTGACTCGTATGTTCCTTGTTCTTCCTGAATAATAGAATTAAGTTAATTTATACTTGATTAATATCCTTTTTAATGTTTATTTTTACTTTTATATCAATTATTACCTTCCAATAATAGTTAGTTAATTATTTGAGTTCATATCATACATTTTGTCGATGTTTGGAATTTGAGTTAAAAATGAACTTGTTATAATTACAATTTTTCCATGTGATTAAAACTAAATTATATCTATAATTATATTAATGATTTAGATATCATATATATAATATAAATCTAGTATATATATATATATTTATAATAGTACATAACATAATGGAGATAAGAAATGAATTGCACCGTTTAGGGAGATGGTAAGCCGTACGTACACATTAATGCTACTTTCATTTCTATTTAATATTTAATGGAATGAAAACATAATGATACATAGGTATATTATAATTACAGTATTATATCATATTATATATATGTTACATAATTTCATTAACTCCATCTTTATACGTTCCATGTATGTCATGTACGAATCACATCACCTTGAGGGGGCGGTAGTTCACACTTCCTCAAATGAAATTACTGCGTTTACACATATTGGAAGGCATAAAAGTATGTTTGTAAATAAAAATTTCAAAATAATATAGAAATAAAAAACATAATATATATCATATATAAATACAGTGCCATATTAGTGACCACCATAAGAGGAGGTAGGAGATAATTGAACAATCATCGCTTTGTGAGGCGTTAGTCTGCTATTCACAGAAACAAATGTTCTTCACCCATTAGATGGAGGGGTGTGTAAGTGTAGTTAAAATACTTCTCAAAAAAACATACTAGTATATTTCGGATACTGGTGTTGTTATAAAATAATGTAATAAAAATAGTTTATGGGGTTGGAGAAGTAAAATAAAACAAAAGAACTTAAGAGAAGACGTTACCTTTAAATCGGATAACTCCCTTTGGTTTGAACCAAAAGGGTTTCTTGAAGTGTTTTATGCCTAAGGTAAGGATTCAAGGATGAATATAGGGATATTTGGAGCTTATATAAATAGAGTTTTCATGATAAAAAGGCTTGAGAAGTGTGATAAATGGGTTAGAAGTGATGGCTTTTTATAAGGGAGAGGAGGGGCTCTTTAGGAATGTTTGAAACAAGTATTTTATTATAACCTCATATTCGGTTTCAAAAGGTCAAATATTCATTAATATCAATGTTAATATGACTAATTGTCTATATAAATTAATACCATAATAATTGGACAGGTTTTGGATATTGTTTTAATATTTATAATCATATTTATTTAAATCATTTATTAATGAAGTAAATATTGAATCATTATTGTGTCATAAATAATTTAATTTATTTGATGTATAAAAATTATAAAAAAAATACCATGATGTAGGAAATATTTTTAGGTTAACAAATAATATTTATAGTTGAAAATATAACTTATATAACCCCATGTAAAAATTTATTTACTAAAACATATTTGTTTATGTCATTTTTTTCGTTACTTTAATTTAATTAATATAAAGTGTCATTATTACTCCCACGTGGCTCCATGGGGTCCTTAATTCAACCCAAGGATTCCCATGGTTGGATATGTATCAGAAAATAGGATTAGGACACATGTTAGGGAAATTTAATATTATTATAATATTAAATTTTACCCTTATTTACTATATTTACCTTTTAATCATGGTAAATAAAATATTTTCTAAAGTAAATATTTAAAATGTCTAAAAATAAAAGTTACCTATTTTAAAAATTTATACCTACAGATTCCAAATAGGGAATAAGTTTTTCCTAATTAAAAACAAATAAGTGGCAGAAATTAATTTAAAATTAATTCCCGCTGTTAAAATAAATATCGTGTTTTTAAGAAATAATAACTATCAAACGATTGACAGTTGTTTATGTCCAATTTCAAAATGAAATTACTTCCAATAACCACCATTATATTAGATGGTAAAAATATATTCTAACTAAACTTTAAAAACAATTAAAAAGATAATATAACTATATAAATAAATTAGATTAAAATTCACTTTTGAATTAAAATACAGTATTTTTCACTATTCATAAAAAATGAACATTATCAGAAAAATACCAAAATTTCATCAAAAGTAAATTTTGGTGTCCCGATTCTAAAGAATAATTTTATTTTGTCAAATAGAACCTATAAAAGTGACAAAAACTATATTTAAAGAGGGTTCTCCATTAAAAGGCGGGAAATCGTCCTTTTAGTGAATATTAGAGTATTTATTCTTAAAATCGAATTATTTACTCATTTTAAGCCTCTAACATTTATTGGATAATTGTAAAAACATTTAACAAATATATATATTCATATTTTAGTTAGTTATATTTATTCCCGCCAATACAACATCTAGGCGTTAACTGCTATTTAAAATAATAATATTATATTATTAGTGTGCAACGTAAGATTTCAAAGAAACCTGTTGTTGCGCATCGGGTACGCTATCGAACATAGAATCCATTTTAAAGTAAAATTAATATTTAATTCAAAAATATTAATAAATATGAAAAGTGTCTTATTCCTTATTTATCTGGAATGTTACATCCTTCCCCCCTTTTGGGAATTACGTCTGCACAATTTTAAAACTGCGCTTGGAAACTTCATTAAAAGTCCCACATTCGAAAAGTTTCATTAAAACTATCACCTTAAAATAACGAAAGAGAAGTACAAAGGTTACCTAAGACAAAATATACAAGGATTCCTTGAAAACATTGATATGGAAGAGAAACTAACTATCATAGATTAATAAAGAGTGATAGGGAACTTGATTACAGAATGTTAACCACCACAATACCATAAATTTGTGGTTAGGTAAAAGTATGATGATAAAAGAGGGATTATAACATTTTTTATTCAATATCATTTTCATAGAGTTGAAGAATTTTATTAATAACATGACAAATATCATAAGGAAATATAATTACTTGTCATGTAGTGTGTCATTCTTTAATAACATTCTACCACAAACTCATCTTTTCTCCAAACGGTAAGTATTCAAGATGACTTGTTCACATTTAAAGCGCTATAATCAAATTATAGAGAATAAAATGATCCAAAAAATATGAACCATATATTTTCCCTATCTTTATACATTAACCAAAACCAAAATTGGTTAGTACGTGATCAGATAATCCCCAAAAGGATAATCTTTTATAAAAAGAAGTACTTCTCTTAATCTCCAAAATTCAACCAAAAGTACCCAAAGTTCAAGAAAGACCATTCAATAAATAATTTTCCTTAAAATTATTCAAAATTAATCTAAACTAAGATTTTAACCCAAATCTCATAAGTATTTAATTAAATATTCTTCCAATATACATCTTGACATTTATCTCCAAATAACACCAGTTACTCATAAAGTCTCAAATTGAAAAGTAATTAACCTAATCACATATTCTCCGTGATAGGTTAATCATTTTCATAAATAAATCAAATAATCATATGTCCACAATAAAAACATAGATTCTTCCAAACTATAATTTCAATCATTATTCCACAATTTAAATCCCATAGTATTCTATCTTCTTTAGATATATAGTGTTTCCTCAAAAGAGAGAACGTCTTCCATAACAACCTTTATCACTTAATCACTAAATCATTTATTTATACAATGTATATCCATTTGAGGAAACATAAGTTCCCAAAATCAACTTATTCTAGTTCCATAAAATCATTTTACTAAAAAGAATAAGTCATACAAACCAGGGACTTCACGTAGTCTAGTGGTAGGTAATAAATCCCAATCGCACTTTGGTTGTGGGTTCGATTCCTGCATCGTTGTCCGACATCACGGTTGTCACACGGTCTGTGTGTTTTCCTTTTTATAAAACTCAAAAATAACCCTAACATGTTTTAACCTCAATGGTTTCCCTATACATCTCATTTTAATACCAATTCATTTTGATCTCAACAACTTAATTTCTGAAGTCTTATTTCACCACCATATGATAAAATAAAACGATCCCCAAAATGAAGAACATCATAACTTGATCATGGTGTCCATTTGGTATCATCATCATCTTGTTCACGTATGTAGAAGGTACATGCATTGCAACAATGATTTAGAGATCCTTCAAAATCATTTTCTTCCTTCATCCAAATACACCTTGTACAACACAGGTCATATGGGTTTTCACAGAAAAACAGTTTTGTAAAATAATCATGTATAACATATAATATCAAAACATCTGATAAAACTTGATTTTTATAAAACAGTTGAACTGAGTTTGAGTTGAAAATTTAAACTAGTGGTACTTTTAAAATACCATATTTATGTGCTAAGAGACTATATTTTAAAATCAAATATAAATAGGTTTCACAAGGGTCTCCTTCTTAATAACTTTTTTCAAAATCATAATATGCTTCAAAATCTTGTGATAAGGTAAAATATTTGGAAATTCCATGAAAATATTTACCTTTCATGAAAATATGAGAATATTTAGAAAATATGATTTGATTAAATACAAACCATGATCCATGATGATATCGGGGTATAGTTGAGGTGTTTGATATCTCAATCAATTTCTTAAAAGTGATTTGTATGTTAGAAAAATTTTCATAATCATCCGAACATGAATTTGGAATAATTATTGCAAGAAAGTCATCAGGAAGAGATAGGAATTTCTTTTGAGATCTTCCTCCCTACATTTGTAACATACTTTCCTTGATCTGAAAAAAGTTTTAAAACAATGATTTAACTGAAATAATAGACATAGGGACTAACCATGTGTTTAACTAAAACTCATAATCCCTAAAGTTTTCTAAACCGACCTCTGATACCAACTATAAGGACTCAGCCTTAAACATTACATAATGTGGAATTAAATGGATAATTCACATTGAGGATCTTTTCAGGTTTAGAGTTTTAGAGAATTAGATCATAACATTTACATAACAACATGAATATTACATGTAGAAAATTATACTCAGTATCCATTTTTTTCATAAAATAAAAACTCTTGAAAAAAGAGTCATGTCTAGTTCACTTTTTTACACAGAATGACTTTTCCTTGATCCCATCCTTGACCCTTATTCATCTTTAAGTCCTGTAGAAAATATTTCAAAAACTTGGGATGAGCATAAAAAGCTCAGTAATGGATATAAAATAAGCAATTAAAACATTATCCCATCAATAAATACAAAACAATGAAACCATACTTTTCCATCATAACATACCTCATGAAATCATAAGATTTATGAACAACACATAGAAATCATAAATCATAAAGGCAACTTACGGAATAAATAACATACTTACATTGTAGCTATCACATCTACAGAGGGAGTGACATTTGAAATACTCATCATAGTATATTCCCTAATTCTATTAGTATAAACATTAAATTTTACCTCTGTCATGTTACCCAATGCATTAGAGAGCTATCTCAGGCTCACCCACCGTAGGATTATCACGGAACCAACCATATACATAAACAATGCCCAATAGCCATAACATATTCATAACCCATAAAACAAACATAATGGAAAGATAAAATTTCCTCATTTCAATCACAATATATCATTTCAAAATATTGACAAAATCAAATCTTTTATAAAACCATTTTCAAAACCATTTAAAATATTAAATAAAGAAATTTTTGAATCAAAGTGTCTCATACCACTTTGAAGCTTTTGAAATAAATTTCAATTTAAAAACATTCATGTCCATATTATTAAATCCATAAAACCATTTTTTAAAACATGTACATTAATGTGAAATATTTAGAAGAATAAACCTTTAAAACATTTAAAATAATATTTTAGTTAAGCAGTTTTTAACAAAATGAGAGACCCTAGAATAAAAATAATTGAGGAATAAAATTTAATGAGAACTTAATAATATAATGAGAATAAATTTATTCATGATATAATATTCCAAAGGAAATTATATACACCATATAATAATGCATTGGTGCATATCAACAATGAAGTCTCAATGGGGATGTAAATTTAGATGAAATCCCTTATAAAGACGTTATCCTTAGATTAAGGATAAATCAATTACATAATTATGTGTGAAAAATATAAATACACCCAATATAAGTGGATATTAAGTGTAAAACAATAAGAGTTAATTCAAACATATTCATAGAATTCCATAATCAAGAAGTAGATGTTTAACCCAAAAATTGAAATTGGGTTAGGAAGTTTTCTTACAGAAATTTGACAACCTAACAAAATCAATTTAAAATTCATAAAATAAGTTGATGAGGAAGAAAAGGATATCTCATCACTTGGACATAAAATTTACATCAATAAGGATATATAAGAACATATCCAAACATAATAATATGTAAATTAAAATACAAAACAAAAATAAGTCTTTTAAAAAGAGAAGGGTGAAGGGTTCCTTTACCGATTTGGTAACTTACGAAACATACACCCCATGAAAGAAAGATCACAAAATGAATATGTAAATACCCATAAGTTAAATTATATTACAAAAATAATACAATAATGGGGAGTACATCCACCACAAAAAAGGAAATAATGGCTAATATATCCTGAATCTCACGGGAATAAAAAGTGAGAAGAAAACCCTTACCACATTGTAATCAATCGAGTCGTATGAGAAAAGTTAATAACCACCAAATGAATCATAGAATACCATGAATATAAATAGAATAATGATAATATATATCAAATGGCATTACACAATACACCACATGAAATAAATAAGTGGTGAACAATGAAAATCTCACTGAATTAAAAGTGAGATAAGAACTCCCTTAACTCGTGTCCAACTTGACTCGTATGTTCCTTGTTCTTCCCGAATAATAAAATTAAGTTAATTTATACATGATTAATATCCTTTTTAATGTTTATTATTAATTTTATATCACTTATTACATTGTAATAATAGTTAGTTAATTATTTGAGTTCATATCAGACATTTGGTTGATGTTCGGAATTTGAGTTAAAAATGAACTTGTTATAATTACAATTTTTCCATGTGATCAAAACTCCATTATCTCCAAAATGATATTAATGATTTAGATATCATATATATAATATATATCCAGTTTATATATACATATATATATATTCATAATATTAAATAACATAATAGAGATAAGAAATGAAATGCACCGTTCATGGAGATGGTAAGCCGTACGTACGCATGAACGCTACTTTCATTTCTATTTAATATTTAATGGAATGAAAACTTAATGAAAAATAGGTATATTATAATTAAATTGTTATATAATATGATATATATGTTACATAATTTCATTAACTACATCTTTATACGTTCCATGTATGTCATGAACAAATCAGATCACCTTGAGGGGGCGGTAGTCTGCACTTCCTTAAATGAAATTATCGTGTTTACACATATTGGAAGAAATAATGGTATGTTTGTAAATAAAAATTACAAAAAAATATATAAAATAAAAACATAATATATATCATATATAAATATAGTTCCATCTTAGTGGCCACCATAAGATTCTGTAGGAGATAATTGAACAATCATCGCTTCGTGAGGCGTTAGTTTTCCATTCACAGAAATAGTATGTTCTTCACCCATTAAATGGATGTGTGTATAATTTTAGTTTGAATAATTATCATAAAAACATCCTACTATATTTAGGATACTGGTGTTTTTATAAAATAAAGGAATAAAAGAGTATAGGGGGTTGGAGAAGTAAAATAAAACAAAAGAACTTAAGAGAATACCTTACCTTTAAATCGGGTAACTCCCTTTGGTTTGAACCAAAAGGGTTTCTTGAAGTGTTTTCTGCCTACGGTAAGGCTTATAAAATGAAGAGAGGGATCTTGGGAGATAATTGGAGCAGAGGTTTCATGATCCAAAGGCATAAAAAGTGTGAGAAATGGGTTATAAGTGAGGGCTTTTTATAAGCGAGAGGAGGGTCTCTTTAGGAATGTTTGAAACAATTATTTTATTATAACCTCATATTCAGTTTCAAAAGGTCAAATATTAATTAATATCAAATTTAAGATGACTATGTTTATAAATAAAATAATCCAATAATAATTGGACAGGTTTTGGATATTGTTTTAATATATATAATCTTATTTGTTTAAATCATTTATTAATGAAGTAAATATTGTATCATTATTGCGTCATAAATAATTTAATTTATTTGATGTCTAAGAATTATAAAAAAATTACATAATGTAAGAAATATTTTTATATTTCCAAAGAATATTTATTGTTTAAATGATAACTTATATAACCCCATGTAAATTTTTTTTTACTAAAAGATATTTGTTTATGTCATTTTTGTCGTTACTTTAAATTAATTAATATAAAGGGTCATTATTACTCTCATGTGGCTCCATGGGGTCCCAAATTAAACCCAAGGATGCCCATGATCAGATATGTATCATAAAATAGGATTAGGACACATGTTAGGGTAATTTAATATTATTATAATATTATATTTTACCCTTATTTACTATATTTTCCATTTAATCATAGTAAATAAAATATTTACTGAAGTAAATATTTAAAATGTCTAAAAATAAAAGTTACCTATTTACACAATTTGGACCTACTGATTCCAAATATGGAAACCATTTTTCCAAATTCAAAACATAGAAGTGGCATATATTAATTTAAAATCAATTCTTGCTATTAAAACAAATAGAGTGTTTTTAAGAAATAATAAATATCAAAAGATTGACACTTGTTTATGTCCAATTTCAATATGAAATTACTTCTAATGATCAAAATTAGATTAAATGGTAAGAATATATTCTAATTACACTTTAACAGCAATTAAAAATAAAATATAACCATATAAGTAAATTATATTAAAAGTAACTTTTGAATTAAAATACAGTATTTTTCACTATTCATAAAAAAATGAACATTATCAGAAAAATACCAAAATTTCATCCAAAGTAAATTTTGGTGTCCCGATTCTAAAGAAGAATTGTATTTTGTCAGATATCACATATAAAAGCGACAAAAACTACATTTAAAGAGGGTTCTCCAATAAAAGGCGGTAAATCGATCTTTTAGTGAATATTAGAGTATTTATTCTTAAAATCGAATTCTTTACTCATTTTAAGCCTCCAAACATTATTGAATAATTGTAAAAAAATTTAACAACTATATATAATCAAATTTTAGTTAGTTCTATTCATTCCCACCAATACAATGACTACGCGTTAACAGCCATTTAAAATAATAATATTATATTATTAGTGTGCAACATAAGATTTCAAAGAAACCCGTTGTTGCGTATCGGTTACGCCATCGAACATAGCGTCCCCTTTAAAGTAAAATTAATATTTATGTCATGACCCGACCTAACGGGGCTCGAGCTGCGACTCCCCATGCCCGCCTCTAATAGGCCAGGGGCTGGCGACCAGCGCCGAGTAGGCTATCACACACATGGGAGGCATTAGCCTGAGGTACCTGTACACATGCACCCACAAACACCTCCATGAAACAATGCAGAGATATAGAAAACTGAAAAGGAAGTGCATGTATACAAACTATCCCAAACCAGAGTGCAATAACAAAAGTACAAAAGGGAAAAATAGGGCCCACCAAAAGAAAACTACAAAGCGCGTCCAACCTGCTCTGAAGAAGGGGAACACTATCACAAACACCCGCCGGAAAGCTCCTCGGCATAGCTCCGGTAAACACCCCAGTCAAACATGATCACTAAGCTCCGCCTCCTCCAGGTCCTCCTGGGACTCCGTCGAAAGGCCTGCGGTCTGCACAAGACACAAACATGTGCGGGCAAAGCCCATGCAGGGGTGAGTATAAACATACTCAGTAGGCACCCCAAAAACCCAGAACCAAAGAGAGAAACTGAAAGGCAACAGTCCACTCATCCTAGCCAGAGGGAACCCAGAAGAGAGGGAAACTCCATCTCGTGACCATCCTCGGCTAAACACAACTAGTCAGCTCAGCTCAGGTGTATGCCCATACATACACCTTGAGCAATCCAGATATACTCAACTCACGCCACAAAGTCACAAGAGGTACCGAAATCGTCACCAGCAACTATCCACAACCAGGAGAGCACACTCCATGATCACTGCCATCCCAGATTACACTCATCCGAGAGATACACTCCATCGGGTTTCTCACAAACCTCTCAGACGCTCATCCGAGAGATCACGCTCATCGGTTGGTATCACAGAGGATAACTCATCGAAACAACATAACCACCAAACTCCTCGGATAGGGGATCCCCGCTAGGGTCGGCTAGGGGATACCAAAACCCACTCTGGTATATGAAGAACTCACAGATAGGGGATCACTCCCAGGGTCCGCTAGGGGATACCACGACCCGATCTGGCATACACAGTTCTCACGGATAGGGGATCACACCCAGGATCCGCTGGGGGATACCACAACCCGATCTGGCGCTCGACAAAAGCATGTCACTCAGATAGAGGATCATCGACCATATAAAAATGGTCACGAAGATACTGGAACCCCATCTAGTATAACTCGCGATGTAGGGGATCGTATCGACGATGTCACAACCCTACCGAAACCACGCGCTGAGTAGGGGATCGCATAACCAACGATACTGCAAACCTACTATAAACATGATGCTGAGCAGGGGATTGTAAATCCGACGATGCCACAACCCTACTGAGCACGGCCCACTGCGTAGGGGATCATATTCCTGATGATGCCACAAACCCTACAGGGTTAAACTACTAGATAGGGGATCACTGCCCGTGAATAAGCGGTCACAGCGATACCAAGAACCTGATCTAGGGAAAAGATGCTAGAGGATCCTGCTACGGGCCCACCGGAGGGATGCCACAACCCTAAAAGTTTAAACATCCCATCGAGAGGATCACAAACATATACGAAGGTTGTGATGCCACACGAACCCCTGTGGAAACAAACCAAGGAAGTACCCTCAACCACTGCTGGTCCAAAACGTCGCTAACCCGAGCGACTCGCAATAACGCCTCATTGCGCACATCTAAGGCCAATACCGAGGCCACCATCGCGATCTACGCGGATAAACACGCAGGATAGGCTGTTTACTCGCCCGAAACGGAGCACCGGTGAAAAAGGCAATATTCACTGTAGCTAGCTCGTGTGGGGCCCACACAACGATCCTGAAACCCATCGAGCGGATTATACCATGGCGATCCCCTTGGAAAAACAAGCGGAATCGACTACTCGCTCGTCCGAAACGGACACCCGGTGAAAAAGGTATTATTCACCGAAGCCAGATCTGGTGGGGCCCATGCCTCGATTCCGAATCTCACTGAACGGATCACACCATTGCGATCCTCTCGGAAAAACACACATGATCGACTAATCATCTGCCAAAATCGCACTCCTAGTGCAAAAGCTGCGTTTCTCCGTAAATGCCAAAACCCGACCTCGTGAGGCCTGCACCCCATTCTCAGTCCCAACACCCGAAAACCATCTCAAAAAGTCCTTCATACCATCAGGGTCTCAACGTCACTACGACACGTCAATCGGACGCTCTGGGTAGAAGTTACAACGGTCCGAAGTCGTAAAATAATAAAATATTATTATTTTATTCGACATTTCAAGCTCTCGGGCCAAAATACCGACTCACAAAATTTTCAAAGTGAGTTAAAAAGGTCCGTCTCGACGCAAGGAACACGTCTCCACAAACGTCTCGCAAATCGGAGTTACGGTTTCCGAGTTACGGGGGTTTAAAGAACCCCCGGAACAATCTGGTCGGACCACTGCAGGGTCGCCGGAAACCACAGCGCCGCCGCCGGACTCCGCCGTGTCGGAGCTG
>OY728130.1:930833656-931129878 GCA_963277665.1 Viscum album
CACATTGTCAAAAATGGTTAACAAATGTTAATCATAAAATAGGGAATGGTAAATACAAAATCTTATCTAAAATAACAAACAAATTGGTTTCAAATAAATATAAATGTTGTGATAGTGACGATTTGAACATGGAATAAAATCATAATGCCCAAATAAGGATGGATGGTGAGAAAGATGATTGACCAAAAGAAGGTGAATGATCAAGAGAAAGTTACCAACCAAAAAACCATAAATATATGATGAGGGAAAATACCAATAGTTTATCATAAGTGAATATAATATGATATCATTTTTTTAAAATACTTTTCCTAGAGTTGATGGATTCTTTTACTATCATGATGGATAACTCTATAAAATATAAATGCTTAATATATTTTTATTACATATGATGAATTTCATCCTTTGGTTATTATTAGATCAAATTATATTTCATTTTATACTCTATAAAATCAATATATAAGATGAATTATTTATTCTTGAAGCACTAAAATTATATTTTAATAGATTATAAGATCCATAGAATAGTGAAAAGTCTTTCCGTAAGTCCACAAGTATTTACGAATAAAAATATTTTTTTCTTGATTTATCCAAAAGAGTTATTTAATATAAAATCCTCAAATTTAAAATAAAAAACTAAAAATAATCCATAAAATATGTATCATCTTATAAAATTGTTTAAGTAAAAATAATTTCATACTAACCAGTACATCACATAAGGCAATGGAAAGTGATACACCCTTATCATCCTTCTATTGTGGGATCAAGCCTCACAAACTTTTTATCCTAATGTGTTACCACCCAACATCCACATTTTACTTTATCTAAAATTATATTAATATAATTCAAATAATGTTATCAAATATAATGAGTATCCTCCAAAATAATACTGGTCATGAAATAAATTTTTAACTACAAGGGTTTCTTGTATGAATTATTTTTTTCCATTAAATCAAATAATATTAAATGACTATTTTTGACAATACATCAATGATCATATTGAACATAAATTTAATCAATACCTTTAATATTATTCCCATAAAATGTAAAAGTATTATTCCTTAAATAAAATTTTTGAGCAATCATATAATAAACCAATGGGTTGTATTACATTAAAAGTCAACGAAAATATCCTTAATCTTAATAAACTCCAATCAGATAAAATATAAAAGGGGGTTTTAGTACATTGAATTTATGATCAAATTCAAACTCCTAAATCTCTTATACCATCCATAAATCTTATGTTGATCATACATGAATAAAAATATACTTCCAAAATTAACAAAACCATTATATGTTCTTGAATCATTCAACCAAAAAACCAATGGTAACATACTTATATATCATAATTATTGAATCAGAATACCAAAAAACAGAATTCATTCCACTAGAGATATATTAATTTCAAAATTTTCACCTTGATACTTTATCTTATTCTGAGAAATATGATTGGGAATTAATTTTTATATTTCCATATCTCCTAACTGTTAAAAATGTAAACATGAAAGGATTCTTTCTAACCCTTGTCTTCAAACACCTAATGAATTTTATCTCCACATATGAATAACACTACCATTATTTTTTTGAAATTACTAGGGGGATTCTTTCCATAACCATCACATGTGGGAAATTCCTTATTTCCCTTACTTCTTTTATTAGTTTTTCTCTATCAGCCTCTTCATCTGTTGTTTCCACTATAATCGATAATACTTATAGGATAATTTCTATATCACTACTACAAACACGGCCTTTATCAGCACTAAAAATGGCCTTTATCAGTGCTAGAAAAGCGCTGATAAAGCCAGCATAGATAAAGGGGGGTCCCCTTTATCAACGCTCTGAAAAGCGCTGATATAAGACCCCTTTATCAGCCCTTCATTTATCAGCACTTTCGTTTTAGCGCTGATAAAAGTTAAAAAAATTTAAAAAAATTAAAAAATACTGCCAATCGGGGGGCTTTTATAGCGCTTGAACCCCCCCCCCCCCTTTACAGTGCTTTTCGGCCCCTATACAACACCCCACGCACCCCTCCACCCTTTAACAGCTCTTGCTCCAATATTCCCCATGCGCGCGCACCCCTGCCTCCACCAGGATTTGAACTCGAGACCTCCCCCCTGCGGGCCTAAGCCCTTACCACTACTCTATTTTGATTTTCTTTCCAATTCATGATATATATATATATATATAGTTATATTTATTCGTATAGTAATATATATTTATATTAATATATATATAGTTATATTATAATATATATATATTGTTATATTATAATATATATATAGTAATATTAATATATATATATATATAGTGGTATTAATATATATCTATATCTATATATATATTTAGTTACATTTATTCCTATAGTAATATATATTTATATTAATATATATATATAGTTATATAAACATATATATAGTTATATTAACATATATATAGTTATATTAACATATATATAGTTATATTAACATATATATAGTTATATTAACATATATTTATATAGTTATATTAATATATATATAGTGATATTAATATATATATTTATGGTGATATTAATATATATATTTTTAGTAATACTAATATATATATGTAGTTATATTAATATATATATATAGTTATTAGATTAATATATATATATAGTTAGATTAATATATATATAGTTAGATTAATATATATATATATATAGTTAGATTAATATATATATAGTTAGATTAATATATAGGTATATAAATATTCATATATTGGTATTTTAAATAAAATGGATATTATTTATTATTTAGATAAGGCTAATATATTTTATACGTAAATATGATTAATTATTTATTTAAAAAATTTAATTTTTAGGTGCGAATATATAAAAAATATGTACATATAGTTATATATTTGATTATAAATAGCAGTTCATTATAAAAAAGGATGAAATTTCAAAAACATAATATCAATATGAATGTATTACCTTGGAATAAATTCAATCCTCGCCAAGAGAATCCAATAATACCCCCTTAAACGAGTTTGAAAATCCACAAAATGTTAAAAAATCTGGGTACCCCGACAAAAAACTCAATTTTGGAGGCCTTCTGGGCCTCTTTTGGACTCGAGAAAAGCTTGACCAAGGTCCTCCACTAATCACAACGATGTAGATCTCATCACAGTCTTCGATTTGATATATGGTAGAGCTCAAACGGACACCCGGATCAAAAGTTATGGCCGTTTGAAGTTTTAGTTGCGTTTTCAACATATTTTGGATCTTTTTTTAATTTTTTTAATTTTTTTAGTCCTCAAATTTTTATTAAATGACTAATACTCCATAATGATTATCGAAATATTAATTAATTTTTTTTTTAATTTTTTAAGAAGTCATTTTCACTAAATATTATATATATTAAGTATAATAAGTTTAAATGTACATTTATACTTATCTAAAATATATTTAAAAATTATATATTATATTTATATAAAAATACAACTATATTTATATATTAATATATTAATATATTGTTTTCAATTTTTTTTGAAGCTGACCCTTTATCAGCGCTAAAAAAAGCGCTGATAAAGGCCCCTCTTTATCTGCGCTACTGAACAAGCGCTGATAAGGGGGCCATGCGAAAAATTGTTTTTGTGGTAGTGTATCTTGATACGACATGATACTATATCATCATATGATGGAAATTATTTTAGAGACAAGTTCCCTCCAAAGTATTGGATTAATCCCATAAAAGAAATAATCAATTAATCTCTTTGGATTATGTATGTAGTCTGCCACATGTCCAGCTAACATTTAATGTTGGCTTCATATATAGAAAATTTTTCATCATTATATTATCTTAGACTCATGAGTCATATGTATATATCTTATCATTGCTTTCAAGGGAAATACTTTTCAAAGAAAGGTACTTTATAATCCTTCTAATATATTCTATTTATTTCCTCCTCATCCTTATTATTTCGAATCAATTACCACAATTGATTCATATCTCCAGAGAGAAGATAAACGGCCATGATAACCTTATATATTTAATTACATCCTAGAGAAATAAATATCTTCTCTAAAGAACATATCCATTACTCATCTAAAAATGGATTTCTTTTCCCATGGAATGATGGTGGTTTCTGAAGCTTGAAGTTGTCTAACAATGTTACTCCATGAGGTGGATCTTCAACTTCTCCATACATACAAGGTGATTACTCATAAATCAAGTCAGTTTCCCCAATATGGTTATAATTTGATTAGCTCCAAGTGTAGATATAGTTCCAAATTCATTATCTTTCATCACATGGAAATCCATCTATGGAGTTCGTGCATTGATAGGGACCCCATTCCTTTGTCTAGGATCCATTTATAAATATTATCACACACTAAATTAGATAATTACATAATGAAAAATAATATATAATCCCAAAACTATTGAAATAATTGATATAGATAAAAAATATTTTGGAATAGATAATCTCATAATCGTAATAATAGTTACTTTAGGAATGTTTTGTAAACATACAAATATTATCAATTCCTCCACGATTGTTAAAAAATAAAAAGTGAATTATGCTTTACATATCCCCAGGGTGACCCAAATCAGGTGTGAAGTAATTCATGTTAATGTAAACCAGGTGATTATCAATTTAAATCCCAATGAACCTATTTGTTTTGGGTTTTACCCCTAGGTTATACCATTTCGGAACTATGTCCACTTTCAATAACAAGATAGAGATGTATTTCTATAAAATACACATAATATTCACCTTACCAATATTTAATTATGTTTTCCTTTAAATAGACATATATTAAAAGTTAGAAATAGGTCTATAGTTCATAGAGTAGGTTTTTTTAAATCTATTTCCCACAGTTTCTACTAAACATGATCTAATACCAAATGTATGGACCTCGATCCTACTAGCCTTGAGTTGGTGGTTACATTATAATACTTCCATGAGATATAATAAATCTCATCCCTAATGAAAAAATAGATTATTAGTCTAGGTAAAATTGATACATTTTGTAATCTAATATTATAATTGAAAAAATAAAATAAAATATATTATTTTCTTTGATAACTCCATTACTCCCATTAGCATGTCATTGTATATCAATCATAAAAAAATCTATGCATCCTTGATAAATGAAACCTAAGAAAGTGGTGAGCACTAAGGCTTATTAAGGGTATTTGTGCAATGTAATCATTCAAGAATAAGTAAGTAATAGTTAATATGTAAATGAAAATAATTGAAACACATGTCATTCAATCAATTACTTGAGAATAATATGAAATGAACAAATAATGATCAAATAATGCCTATAAATAAACACATGATCTTAAAACTTAAACATAGATATTATAACTAATATAATAATCAAATGGAACATTAATAACTAAAATCATAAGGTGGGAACACATAATTCATGATATTATAACCATTTAATAAATACATAATTCCAATACATCATATATGAATGGGTAAGGCTTCGTCCAAATACCCTTGATAGATTGTCTTTTGAGACCCACTGATGCATCGAGGGGCTACAATTGGAACGTCCCATCACATACTCAGTCTAGTTAATTATTTATATTAATGAGGTGAACTATAATCAATATAAATATTCATATTTAAAAACAATCATATTAAATGTTGATATTTTCCAAATTAATAAACATAATCATAATAAATCTTAATAAATATGTAAACTTATATCAAAATAGTACATCCCCATTCAAACTAATCATAAGAAATTTGTAAAGATATGAATTATTTTGTTGTAATAACAAATTAAAAATTGGAAATAATTTAAATGTGGGGTTTTTTATTGATTAATCAAAATAATATGAACATTTCATTAAAATCAATCATGAGGAAAATATAATTTTCATTATGAAAATAAATACAAAAATCCCAAAACATATATAATATTAAGAAACCTTATTTTTTAAAAATATCATTGAAAAAATTGTAATAGAAGATTTAATTTAATTCTAGATCATAGTTGTAGGTAATTTCTTACGCACCATTTAAATTCAGAAAAAATTCCTTTCACACTATTGTAAAAAGGTTAAAAAGTGCATTATTTGGAAAACTACAGGAAGATTCCTTTCAATCCATTTTTTTTGTAAAAAGGAATAAATTGGTAAAAATTTATTTACTAAATTTTTGGGGAATTTTTTTTTTAAAAAAAAATATATTTATAACCCATGGATATGGAATAAATGATTTTTTGAAAAAAATGAATAATATCTTCTTTTATTAAAAATATTTTCTCAATAATTTTAATTATAAAAGAGCGGGGAAATGTATTATTACATGAAAATTTAATGAATAAATAATGTAGTTAGAAAATTATAGTGTTTTATATAAAAATATCAAATAATTCCCCCCAAGGGAGACTAAAACATAGATAATCTTTAATAATGATGAAATTGTGAAATAAACAATTACCACTTTGGTAACATTTCATTTTTAAGATCGATGAAATAAATAAAATAAAATAAAACATTAAAGAACAAGAATACAAAATTATTCATGATATTACATATCAATGGTTTAATATAAACACCAAAAAATAATAGGTGAATATGACATACATCTCATAAAGGTAATTGTGAGACAAGAAACCCATACCTCTGATCTCAATTCATTCATATATGTTCGACCCCCATGTATAATAAATATAGATTTATTATAAATATATTTCCTAACTATTATTATATAGATCATATCATATATTATTTAAATATAACCTTTTATGACCAATTTATTATCAATTATTTGTTAAAATCAATGTTTACAGTGATAATTGCCCATTCTTTCATGTATGTTCTGGTTTAGTAGTTTTTGTCCTTTAACACTGATCATTGTGAAATAATATATATAATGTTAAAAATTATATTAATATCATATATAGTCATAATATATGTATTTATAGTAGTCTATAAAGTTATATATTGAATAAAGAGTTACAATATTCATCGACTTGGTAGGTCTTACATACACATGAACGATGTTTACATTTTTTAACAAATGAAATGAATGAAAGTTAAAAGATATTTTAAAATTTATATAACCATTATAATATTATATATATAATATATATTCATTAAATGTTTCCTTATTGCCATCTATAAAAAATTAATTCGAACAATGATTCACATTTCTTTTTGGAAGCGGCAGTCCACACGTACGCACAGGCAGTGTTATAATTTTCCAAAACATTTGATGGTAAGAAGGAATATGTGATATTAAAATTTAATAAGTTTATTTAAATAATTATTAATATATATATATATATGTTAAATCCATCGTTATATATAGTTGGGAGAGTTAGTGAAGGAAAGTGAATTACCTAGGTTCGCGAGGCGGTAGTCTGCCATACACATGATCAATAGTCTGTTTTTCCAATTGATGGAAGAGGAGACAAATATATGTTTTCATGTTAAAATAATACCATCTAGATATATTTAATATAATGGGTTGTTATATTGTAAATTTTTATACACAATTGAAGGTGATAAAACAAGAAGTAAAAAAGATGGATCTTAGTGAAGAGTTTCACCTTCGCTTAGATGGACTACTTAGGATATCATATTAAGGACCCTAGGGATGGTATATTATGAATAGAAAAGATATAAAACATGAATAATGATTTTTGGGAGATTTGTTTTTGGTTTTTTTCAAGAAAAGTGGTTTATTATGAGTAAATAAGTGAGGACATGATGTCCCCATTTTTAATTGAGGAGGAGTGGCATTTTTGAAAATACTCAAAACTATTCAAGAATGGGAATTCACTCTCAGCCTATTTTCACAAATAATCAATAAATAATATAGTAAATAGAATATATGGTCAATTAAAACCACAAAATTAATGGTTTAAACATTTGTTTCCTTAACCTCTATGTTGAATTATCTTAGCCATTTTAGTATTCACAATGGTAAATAGTTGTTATGTATTTATTTATCTATGTAATTTATCCATTAAAGCAAAATTAATGTAAATTATTAGATAATTTTGAATAAATTATTCTAAATATTAAATTAAATTTATCAAATAAAAAACCAATGTTTATTTAAAATTAAAGTTAAAACATGCACATACCTTGCACAAACCCCATTTTAAAATTAATCATGGTATTTATTATTTTTCTTTATTTTTCAATGTGAAAAAAGAGTAGTATGAATATATTATATAATATTGATTATTATGATTTTAGATGTATAATAAAATTTTCAATATTAAAATAACGTAAGTTAAGTAATTTAATTGAATATTAAACAGACAGATGTGACAAAAAAATGTTTTCCAAATAAAATGTTTTTAGAGGAATAAAATGTTTTTATATAAACATTGCTCATATAATTTATTAAATTGAATTAAATTTGATTTATTTTATTATAATAGAATTAATTTTACTTTTAATACATTTTTAATATCAATTATAATTTTTAAATATTTTAAAAGAGAAGGATGTTTTAAATAAATCCCAGTATTTTCAACTATTCTTTGAAAAATTAATCTTTTTAGAAAATTCACAAAATTTCACCCTAATATAATTTTGATATGATGATTTAAATAATAAAATTTATTTTATTAAATATTTTTTATTAAATTTTGGATAATTAATTTTAATATAAGTATGGGAAACATACAAAAACCAATATTTATGAAAAATACAGTTTTTATTCAAAAATTTATTTTTTATTTCAAATGATTTTAGTTCCATGTATTGTTAATTGATAACAAATGAATTTATATATTAATTTGTATATAATTTAATTTTTATAATTTAGTTATTACTATTCTTACATGCCAATATAACATTTATGTTAAATTATTCTATGGTTCTTTTATACATGGGTTTTCATGTATCACAATCTGTCAAGGAGATTATATTTAAAGAAATATATTTTAGTGGTTGTTTAACCTCAAGTTTTCTTATCACATTAGTTATCTAGAATAATTTTCTTATTTTAATAAGTCTTTTCATTACAACTATTATTTCATTATCATTGTTTAATGTTTCACCTATCATTGAGGTGTAATTTTCACCTCAATAATTGTAAATTTATTTTCTACCACAAGATAATTTTATAAAATATAAATATATTTTTTATGACATGGTAAGTGTGTATTTTATTCTGAAATAATTGGTTATTATCCTACAAAATTATATTTTTTCTTTCAAGGGTTAGTGTAAATAGAGGATCAAATATAAGAATAATAGATATTGTTAGTATTTCTCAGTTGAGATATTATGAAAATAGTATTGAATCCATCATATAGACATTGTGATTCTAGACATATAGTCATGGTGTCACCCATTATTCTATAGAAATATCAATTGACTATTAATTTTTCTTGAGAGAATTTACTTCCAATTTTTTTATAGTCTTCTTCTTACTCAATGATTGTACCTATGGAATTGTTTCTCCTCATATTTTCAAGACTTAATGGGAGGGATTATCTATATTATTTTTCTAACATTAAAACTGAATATTTGATTCCTGATCCATGATCTTACTGTGTTTTCCCCTTTTTTGTAGCCGTGAATTTTTATCTAGAACTAGATTAAATAATATATTTTTTCGTTTCTTCATGTAATTTCCTGAGAGGGATAATACAGATTTTATCTCCTTCTATAAGGATATTTTTTATATTATTTTGGGTAATTTACCCATGTACATTAGTTTATCAATTCATGGTTTAACCCATAATCATTAAGACATAGTTTATTTCCACTTATATTCAATTTATTATTTTTTTCTATATGTACATATATTAAATAAATTCATGTTCCACTAGGTGAATTAATTCATGTTGATCCAACTTCTCATATTTAGAAGAAATATTATTTGTGTCACTATGAGAACATTTAATTATTGATGTTTTTTTCCAAATCGTAATTAGAATCAACGTTTATACTTATCATTAAGGGAATCGCTGAATTTAAAATTATTTATATATCATATAAAAAACATTTAGAGTTATATTTAAAAAATAAACTAGAATGTATTTCCAAAATTGGAGTTCTTGTCTTCAGATGAAACATTTTTATTTTTTTCATCTTCTTTATACTATACTTACGAAAATAGTTCCTCAATTTATTCACTATATTTTCATTTCAACATGATTTAAAATCTTCCCTTGAAGCGGGTTATTATACATTCATTACACTGAAGAATTTCCCATAAGTGGTCTTGAGTGTCTGACACATCTCCAAAAATATAGAATAATTATTGTTTTCCTGTAATCTTCATTGGATAGTTACCTACTCTGTCACCCCAGACCATCACTTCCATATCCATTATATAAAACACATAATTTATATATTAGATTCAATACCAACTAATGACTCTCAAACATAACTATCCAAGAATTAGATAATATAATGCTAATATTTCATTATATAGACACCCATTTTATTTAACATTTAAATATTTATTGAATTAAGATAAAAAAATAAACTAAAAAACCATTTTTCTTTGTATCATGTGGAATCATTTATATATATAATCAACTAATTAATAAAAAAACACTCAACATCTCCCACTATTTTATTACACATTTTATCCTATATATATTTTATGTGTAATAATTTCCATTACAAACTGGGGAAATGAAACATAAGAAAGGGTGAGATAAAAATCTCAGTAAGAAAAAGCATACAACTAAAGAAATCATGACATAAACACGTAGAAAATATTATATAATGAATAAATGGTAAAAAATAATTCCATATTTGAACAAAACCTAAAGCATGATATATATAGAGAAAAAAACATATAGATGAAATTAAAAATACTAAATAGCCAATTCAATTCCATAAACTAAGGCATCGTCATCTTATCATCAAGGAAATAGATGTTTTTGGTTAATTATACATGAAAATATCCTAACATGTTTATCTCAAGATAACTACTGATGCATCAAGGGTACATATAATTTTAGGTTGCACCCATCACTTATTTATTTCCAAAGCATTATTCATATGAGATAATGGTTTAAAAAATATAATCAAAGTATCTAGTAGTCATCCATATTTGAATGAAAACATACAGAACACCAAAAAATATTTTGATATTAATAAAGGGGTAACATGATTATAACCCATACATATAATAAAGGTGGATGGTTAAATAAAAAATAGTAATATTTTGTGATTATTAAACAAATATTAGTAATTTAATATCAAATATATATATTTCATATATCTCCTTAATCAATAAACAGAATGAAAATCAATATAAGAATCCCTCAAACTATAATCATATAGTGAAATGGGTATATAGGTAAGTAAAAAAAATTCGACAATCAATTGATGTATGAAATCTAGGTAAACACCCTTAAATCAAAAAAATAGAAAATATGGCATTCAAAAAATAAAGGCATTATATGAAAAGTTATGGCTAGTAATGGTGGATGGTTAGGAAAGTCTACGATAGTGACTGATCATATCCTCTGATAGAAATGTATATTTCAAAGGAAATATATAGAATGATGGTGTATGGTTTCTAGGCACAATGCCTCTTATATAATAATAGAGGCTCATAAGGATGTTGAAATAGACGAAAAACATTCTTAGAAGAGAATTATTTTTGTGGAATCCAATAAGAGGTGATCAAGAATTCAATTTTTTTGATATCAGGATATCAATAACCCAAATTATAATATATATATATATATATTTAAGTACTATAGAATTAGTCATGTGAGATAAATACCATTAGTGTAAACCCTTTTCAATGTGAAAATTAAAATGGAGTTGAAAACTTGAAAGTTATTTTAAAAAACAGTTTTATCATTGATGTAAAATAAATATTTACATGTCACATTCGAGATAAACTTTTGAAAAGATAAAGTGAATATCATTGAAAAAATTTACGTTTAAAAATAATCTACTACAATAGTTCCTTTATTATGACAATATTTCTTTTCATTAAATGTGGAGCCAATGATAATACATTTGATAATGAAAATAAGGGAGCCCTATTAATAATTTGAAAATACATTTTTTTAAACCCACCATGTAAAAAAGAGAGTAATAAAAATTAATATATTTTAAAACAAAATTTTCACCAAGAGGATTATAAATTAACATAAAATAAAATATTATATTTGGTGAACTCAAACATTGAAGAGAAATATTTATGATGAAACATTATAAGTAACCTAAATGAGATTTATGTTAGCAGTAGCCCATAAGGGAAACATAATATATGAATCACAAAAAAGATAAAATGGGTTTTAGAGTATAAAAATAAGAAAAATAATAAAATTAAACAAATTATAATAAAATGGGAGAACGTACACAATTTTTATGAACTATGTTCAAGATTGTTATCAAAACAGAATGAAAGAAAATTGAGTTACAAAAAACTCTTACGACTGGGGTAACAAATGAGTCAAAAGGCATTTAACAAAATTGATTAATATTAGAATATTTAATTCATTACAAGGAAATAATTTATAGAATATTCCTGATATAGTAAATCAATCAAAGACTATACAATTAGAACATGGTTCATTACATTTAATATGACATAAATAATTAGAATTAAAGAGAAATACCCTTACTTCATGTCTGAACTTCAATAAATATACATTAACCATATTTATAAATAACATATCTATATGAATAAAATAATTTATAACCATAATCATATCAATATTTATTTATAATCATCAAATATAGTCTTTATCTATTTGAATTCTAGTTAGTTTTTTTACTTATTTTCCCACATTAGGTGTTTATGGTTTTATCATTTTCCCTAGTTACATAAAAACAATGTTGGTATTAATTAATTATACAACTTTCATGATTATATAATTATTAAATTTAATGGAATGGATACTCCATGATATTTATAAATGTATAATTTGATTCAATGGTTGTTTTATCAAAATCTAGGATGATGAAATTGATAACAATAATGTTTTATCAGTTTTTGATGATCAAATGGTGTTTAGTAATTAATTAGTTTCCTAATAATTTTACCATTATAGAGAAAAAAATTAATTATTTAAATATTTATATCATATCATTCCTTTAATAATTTTCCCATAATCAGAAATGATAAAAATTCAAATCATTATTCAAGTAGGTGGTTAAACTGACCAAAACATGGACAAACCAAGATTAATGGATGATTATGTCGTGGTTTTGTTGTAAAATAATTATATTATAAGAATAATGATATTAATTATTGTCTATTTAATCTGATAAAAAAATTATAATGATGTATAAGAAGAAAAAATGATATAAAAATATTATAACATTTAAATAAATTTTTTTTTCTTTGAGTACACTTGTTTTAAAAATTTTCATTAATTTTGTTCATTTGATGTTCATATTATTATTAGGTCATCCAACTGGTCAATGTGTATCCTTAATGATAATATTAAAATCACATTTTTTTATTAAACAAATAATTATTACCATCCATGCGTGGTAGTGATAAAAAATAAAATTGAAAATTAGCCATTCAATGGAGACATTATTACGCATATATGTATCGATGATGGTTTTTTTCACCATAAAATGAGAAAAATGAGTAAAATTATTAATTATTTGATAGTATATAATAAGTGATAAATATCATACTTATATATTAAATTCACTATTAAGGAAATATTTTAATAGAGGAAAAGGAAAATGAAACTTGTTGCATTATAAAGGTGGAAGTCCCAACAATACACGATTAATGATTTTTTATTTATAAACAAAAAGTGAGAAAGGTGGTTAATGATTGTACCATGCATAAAATAACAAACCAATACACCAATGATACTTATTTTATCATTGTAAGATGTCATAATTTAATATGAGGAAGAATAATTTCACATAAAGTAATAGAAATTAGAAAGAGGTGGTTATAAATTTATACCTCACTTTGTAGATTATCTCATTTGCAAAGGGTTAATCCTTTGATGGGTGCTCTTTTGAGTAGAACTGATCCTATAAAAGTTGTATATAAATTTTAAAGAAGAGTACGTTGAAGTTTTTGGGGCTAAATATTTCAATTTTGGTATGATAGGATTTGAGGGGAGGAGTTCCACCTTTATAATCGAAAAGGATGTCGATTTTTTAAATACCCAAAAATTTATATAATTAGAAGTCACTCTCAAGGAAAGTGGCTATAAAATTAATAAATAACGGATTTTTTGATATATAATTTTCTATGACACATCAATCAATCAAAAATAAATGTTATTTAAACATGTTATGCTCCTTAGTTTAGAGGTTACTAATTTTTACCATTTTGGTTATTTTCATTATAACTTGTTTTAATGTAGGAAATTTATATTTTATAGGAAAAATTTCCCTTATTATTTAATTTTTTACCTAATGATTTCAATTTTGAAATAAATTTTTTTATTCCAACTTTACTTGTGATAAAAATTTATTTTAAAATTCTAAATGTATAACTTATTAGAAATAATATTTTAAAATATACATCACATGTTCCAAAATATCAAATAATTGTTTTAAATTAATACCCAAATTTATAGAATTATAAATTCACTTATAAAATAATTTTTTTCATATAATTAAGTTTCATGAATTTAATGTTCATATAAATATAGTAATATTTCCATAAAACTATTATTATTTATAGAAATGATATTTTTCACTATTCACATAAAAATCAAACTGTGTTAAAAAAATCCCCCAAAATTAACTCATAAAAATATTAAAATTAAAAACACATAAAATAATGTTTAACTATTCAAATTAAAATTAAAAAAATGATAAATTTAAAACTCAAATAAAAAATATAAGATAGAGTAAAAATATTTTTTGATAGGAATATAACTCTTTCGGATATTAAATATTTTATTTAATAATTTTTATAATTTACTAATTAAATTAATCTCAACCAGTTATTCAAATAAAATATATTTTATAATCATTAATCACCAGAATCTTTATATTGAATGGTATGTCACATAAATAAGTAATATTTAGTGAAATTAATGTATCAGAATTAAATGGTCATATTAGTCATTTTAAAAATTCAAATTGGATTTCATTCATATTAAATGTTTCATTAATTTTCAATCTTAAAATATTTCACCAATAAGTTACTTATATTCATTCAAACTAATTTAACTACTATGTTTTAATGATTATAATTAAATATATATCAGTTTTGATTAAGTTCAATGTTGTGTGTGGATTAAGTTTTCATGATCAATGAATTATTTAAAGGTAATCATATATTATAATCTTAATGTGTTACATTATACCCCATTAAATAAATTGTATCATTTATATTTTAATTTTTTACTCACTAATAAAATCATGTGAGGGTATTCTTCACTTATTCATCATTCATGGTATGACTTTTAATATGAAATCTATATTTCCCTATTAGCCTATATAAAGTTACCCAGACATCTATTTTTGATATAATCTCTAGTGTATAATATATCCATGATGATACAGAAATAAAGTCATTATTGGAATTATTTAAAAAGGTAATTGATTAATGAGATTTATTACTAGAGACACTTTCGAATGTGTGTTGGTCATGTGGATGGGAGGTCAGATTCATCAGACCCTTTGAGGGGGGGGGGATTATTCCCTATGGTAGGGTTCTCTATTAGATTTAAGACATGTTCATGAAACATAACTACTAATTTTAGTGACATTAATACTTACCCTTACAAACAATGTTCAATTGATTATAATGAAATATTTAGTTCAAGTTCCCCATTATCACAGAACTATGTAATTTATCATCATCTACTAGGAGGGTTAGTTTCTATTGTTCGGATTAGGCTGAATAAATGGGATTCCTACACATCCATATGAAGTGAATCAGAGACCATGTATTTCAATGGATATTCTTAAAATTAATATGGCCATGTAAGAAAATATGATGATTCTCTTGGAGGGGTATATTATCCCCCATGTGATGGTAAAATTTATTTGGACCATGGATAGGTGGGAGTGAATGATATTCTGAAGAGGATATATCCCGATGATTATAATCATTATAAAAATTATGGTTCAATGAGAATAATAATGTTGGACCTAAAGGGAAAATGGATTTCTATATGGAGGCATGATATTATTGGAAATTAGGTTTGGTGATGCAGGGATTGAACGTCAAAGAGGTGTCATATATATCCTGTTGGAATAGTAATCAAAACCCACATTGTTCATGTGGCACCATTTAAGTTCATGTGATTGGACTATACTATTTAGTTTTTCATTATGTTGTGGGGACATTTACCGCTCAATGTAATATTGTGCTATGGGGATGTCAATGTTTTGAAAGGGGTGTAAATAGGGAGTGTAACATGGATTTTTGCTTTTTAGGCTTCCAGTAATGGATATGTAAGGGGATTACACCTTATAATGAAGCCTAAAAAGAGTCATTTTAACGAAGTTGATTGAATTATAAAATGAATCCTCTAAACCAATGTGAATTTTTCGTAGTGTGAGAAACTTGGGTTTTTCATAATATCAAACACATAAAACAATTATATTTTAATTGGAATTACACCTAGATAGGAAGTTGAATAATTATATGGGGAACATTTTGTGGTGTTTTTCATTACTAATGGGTGATTCCTATATATCATTCTAAATATTAGAATTATATACCACATAGATTGATTATTTTATGTTTTAATGTGATCTTACTAGGATGTTTTCAATATAGTTTACCACCATGCCGCTCAGACATATGATATGGTAAAATATCTTAAAAAAGAAACCATAACCAGTAATACCACATGTTTCACTCATAGTTTTCGGAATTAGAATTCATAACTACATGTTTATATGGCTTAAGGGATTGGTCATTCCATGTGTGATAGGGCCCCATAGAGGATAATAATTTGTGTCTCATAGATAATATGACTCTTAGGATAGGTTATCAGCCTTAAAATGAAATATTCTATTGTGAAAGCTCAATGTGGAAAATTTTGTGCTATTCTTGTGAAAAATTATATTATCCACAGGGAACATATTCATGTGAGGATAAATGATAGAAAATACACATATGAGGGAATGTTGATATTAGATATGGGGAATGGTCCTTAAAAAGTCAACCCATTTCCAATTTAAAATAAGAGTTAGATTTAGTTTTATTCATACGTTTTATAATAAATACTAATGTTTTACAGAAAGTAAGATATGGTCAAGGTTTACACAAAAAATGAATGCCCATCATAATGCCTTCCTACATAGTGATAAACATGGTGAGATATGAATCCAACAAGTAGTATAGCCCCCTGTAAGAAGGTATAAGGATTTCCTCCAGAGGGGATTCTTGTATCTGATCCAACCCATTGGATGTAGAATAAATCTAGAATGGTACAAGAAAACCATCTCCAGTTTCTTCTTGATAGATACCCTTATTATAAAGGGAATACATAATTGTGAGTCCTCAAGGGTTTTACCCGTTTTAAGTGATATCAGGGATTCTCATTTTATCAGGGGAATATACAAATTAAGTTGGTTCATACTAAAACACATTCCTTAATTATGAATCCCTTGTAACAATGTAAGAACAATCAAATTTTCCTTTTCATACATTTCTCCCTGATGAAATAATGTCATGGTGATCCTATATACAGGCCTAATATATGAGTTTGGACATTCCATTTTAGAAAACCCCTTGACAAGGAATGAAAAATATAAGAAATGAAAAATTATTATGAATACAATTTTATTAAACTAATAATAATAATTAATATTGAAAACCATTAATAGTTATTATATTTAAAACATAAATAATTAATATGATTAAATATTGAAAATAGTATTTGAAATATAGGGTATTTTCATTATACTATATATTTTCTTTTATAAAGATAAATTTAAAAAAATAACACTTTAAATTTTAGGAGGTAATTTTTTTTAAATTCTGTATAGCAACATTCACTCAAGATATACTTTTGAGATTTATCAGAAATAATAAATTTCTAGGTGTATAGTGAAAAATACAAAAAAATCTAATACCATAACTTTTATATATCATAAGAGATTTGAAATATTTTTTATATACATAATATATTTTTTTAATGTCAAATAATTCTATTAAAATTACTATTTCTAATTTATAAAACTCATGAATATCATTTTAGAAAGTCCAGTAATATTTTACTAATATTATTTTCCACCTCTTTCTTTAATTAAATTTATTTACGGGTAAATTACTATTTAGATTTATTTTAATGTTACATATCACTTATTTTTAAGATAATAATATTCTTAATATCATTTAAATGAATATAATTTACAAATTCTCTTTTTACATAAACATTATGCTTAAGAAATATATTTCTTTGAAGCAAGGTATTGTGTAGTATATGTGCTAACGTTAATATCAATTTATGTACAAATAGAAAAATAAAATTATAAAATGACTCGTATATTGTAGAAAATAATTTTCAAATTATTTAATATTTTAATTTCTATTTTTGAGGGAAATATTTTTATATTATTAGTAATAATTATAATCACCATGATAATGATAAAACAATTATTTTAATATTTTTATTTTATTAATATCAAGGAATTTATATGAATAAAATTAAATTTAAATAATTTAAATGATGTATATAATATGATTTATAAATACATTAATAAATATATTTATACTTATTTAAATAGTAATAAATACTAAAAAATGATAGGAATCCCAAATGGTTAGAATATCTTCTTTTATTCTAGAATATTTTTTATAAAGATTATCTATTTTAATTTAAAATTTATTATTATATTTAGAAATTTAATTTTAATAAATATAGGTAAAATTTTGTTCAATCGCAACAAAATTTTGTTTCATGGTTATGTCATCAATTTAATCAATCTTAAATTCCCTTATTAAAAAACTAGCTTCAATGTTTAAATTTAAAAGTTTAAAATGTAAAAAATATCGATAATAACACAATAACATGTTTAAAGAATGGGTTGAAAAAATTGTTTGATCATTTCTCAACCCAAAAATACCCCACACTCCACTTTTTTCTATAATTGATTCATTTATCCTTGAATAGTGTCCTGAAATTATTGAAATATAATGCATATTTCCAAAAGTGCCCCTTATATCCCCTTATAAAATGACATCACATAAAAAATTCAGAACTACACATTCACCACGGATTCCTCCTTTAATATATGCCATTTTACTATCCCTATAACTCTTTCCCTCAATCATAATCCCCTAGTGAATCTTAGTTATCCAAAACCCTTTAATTTCAAGTGTAATTTAAATGAAAGATAAAGTCTCCAACATTAGATTTATCTCGTTCTTGAGTCATTCTTCTTCATATTACTCTTCCAAATTTACAATTTCCATAATAGTATTGTAAAAAAAAACATAGGTTAACCTGTATTGTCAAATGAGCTATATTTTTTGAAAACATGAAGATCATTTTCAGTCACCATGGTTTGGTAACAAGTACCTATGTATTCACATGCACAATAGTCATAATGATTTATCCATGAAAACACAACCAAACAAGTCTCATTAATTACAAGACAAAGATAATTGGAAGAAAAATTATACAACCAAGATACATAAAAAATTCTACCTAATGTCTCGTCTTGGAAATAAATAAATCAAGGTCAATAACATGTCTTTATGTGACTATATGTCACCTCCATATAAAACCACTATGAAGGTGGTAACAACCATGAGAATCCACTATTCCATTTTCACCATTCCCTTCTCCTATTTATGGAAAATTCATGACTACAAATGACTAAAGGAAAAATTAATTTTTGAGCACTAAATCCTAGAAGGATTTAAATAATGAATCTATACAGTTCTTAATAGCATGAAACCATAAGTTTTAACATTAAAAAAAAATTGAATTATTCTTTGGTATCATTTAAAAATATTCATATTCACAGTAACTGAGAATGTGATTTGTAAATGAATGATAATAAAAATATATAAACTATAATTTCTATGGAAAGACTATAACAAAAACATGAGAGTGGTAAAATAAGAAAAAATACCATCATATATAAAACTAAGAAAAATTGGGATATAGACTATGGAAATACGTACTTGGATATAAGAAGTAACATTAACAAGGTATAACATGAATCCTTCTGATATTGAGTCTTGTCATAGTCTTTCGATATCACACGAGTAACCTCAAATAGTGTTACACTATCTATGGTTTGAATATTCCTATCCCTAACACTCTTAATGTTTCCAGTGTGAAATGATTTAAATGAAATTTAAATAAACAATTATTAAATTTTTTAAAATATTTTGATTATAAGGAATCATCACTCCCACGCTTGAAATAAATTTTTAGAGTAAAAATATTCTTATATTCACTTAATTGGACACATAAAGTGAACATTATTTTTAATGTAAACCCCATTTATTAACCCCTTTAAATGATAAATAAAATTAAAAATTAAAAAAAACATAATATTTAGTAATTCATGTGTTAAAACCATTTTATCGAGAAATCTATCTCAAAAGTGGAGGACAACTAGTAACCATCTAGAAAAAAGATTTGAAACTAGGACATTTGGTCCCCACAAGCTAGGATCTAAAATAATCAACATCAATTCCCCAATAAATTCGGTAGATCTGGAAACCATATCCTGATGAAGTTATAGTGGAATAAGGTTAAAGTATATTAAGGGTTGATATTTTGAAAATAGAGGACATTAGATAAAAAATGAGATAGACTGTGAATAAATCCTCCAATAATGAAGGGAAATCATATAGAATCCATGGGGAGAAGTCTATAGAGAAATGTAGTGAGGTTAGTTCAAGAGTAAGTTAAATTAATAGGTTGTTAGATATAAAAATAAACAATGGAAAATGGTTATAATCCACCTTTAAAATGGTTCATATTGTTGCATATCCTTTGGAGGAAGGGTTTAATGAACTATGCACCAATAATTGGTGTCCTATACCACTTTGAAAAATGTGGAAAACCATTACCTAGGGAAGATACACATGGTTTTAAGAAACATGATCATGTCATGATACACCTCGGTACAACCAACCAAACATCTGAATGGTTTTCTTGATGATTCATATGGGTTGAAAAAAATTCTACAACCATGGGATACTATATAGGATCTTATAATTCCATTCCATATAGTTTGTACTAATATTCTGCCTAAAATGTGTTCCTAGCCTATTTCCCTAGAGAAAACAGTTTTGACCCCTAACTCCTAAAATCCTCTTGAACCTAAAAAGACAAATAATGAGCTCATACCATAACAGACATTTGACCCATAGTGGATCACAATTCTCCCCACCATAAAATCTTTCAACCCAAAAAGCGTTCAAGATTATAGCCTTGTATAAATTGAAGGAAACTAGTAAATCATTAATGATTCCATCTCCCACATCTCATAGATATCTTGACCTCATTTCCATAGTACACAAACCAAAGGAATTTATTTACCACGTACTAACATACCATGGCGATCAATAATCTAAAATGGTCATTCTACCATAAAGGGGTTGGGCTCAAGTGTAACATCTTCCAATTCAATCACATGGGATATTTTATGTTGTAACCACCATAATTGGAATAGATAAAACACATAATTAATCGCCACCTTGTGAGCGGAAAATTTCAATTGATGGTCCATGTAATGAAACTATTCAATTAGCTCAAAAAGTACAAACAAACATCAATGCTAACATACCACAATTAATGAAAAAAGAATGTCTCTAAAAAAAGATATGTTTGAAAAAGGGACTTGATTACCAACCTCGAAATTCAATATAAAATGATGGTTGTATGAATAATTTGGTGGACTAAAACTGATTGCAACCAAAACTGAGATAGCCTCTCTGACCCCATCACCCCTAGATAATACATGGTTTTACTAGTGGCCACTCACCTCACCCACCCTTTCCTATCATCAAATAGATACACTAGACCACTTATAAGAACCTCTAAGTAACATCTATTTAATTGAGTACCAATTCAGATACTAAACCAAAAATCCACTAAAAACAAGCATTCCCACCCGAACCACATCATTAATAATTGGATGATTGTTCCTATATGATGATCCATTAGATTATAAAATTCCAGGCTCAAATTCTGTAAATTACCCATCGAATTCAGTAACCACTTCATGAATTGTAATGAAATAAATTATATCATCAAAAATTCGAAGATGAAGGTAAAATGGATATTAATAACTACTTGATTATATAAAAATTGAAGATTTTCTATGAAAATAACTTCCTTGATAGAAAATAGATGAGTTGATTTCATGATTCTTGTAATGATCACTCAATATAAAATACTCTTCTCTATTATGAGACTATGTTAGTTTATTTATAATGTTCATTGTTCCATCATCCAACATTAATAATGGAATACATGAATACATATCAAAATGGATGGTCTATGTTGTTACAATTCACATGTCTAATTAGCAGGTCATGATGACATATAGTCTCTAATTGAAAAGATTATTCTAGGATATTAAAAAATGGATTAGATCATGGTAAACACTGAGTGATGTTTTCAAATATAAAAATGTTTAAAATCTATAAACCCTATCTTAGACATGTTGGAACAGCTAAATACCTTCACATATAGAAGGGAACCATCAGGTGGCTGAAACCATGAACTTGAGGTCTCACTGTAAGAAAAGGTTTCATTCAAACACTACCAATTAGAATCAAAATCATTCTTATTCTGACACCAACTGTAAAAAATAATTATATTTATCTGAAGCTAGTAATAAATGAATAATTGAAACTTAAAAACACTATAAAATTTATTAAAAATTGTTTATTAAGGATACCTCCACCTTTGATTCATCATTGCTTGCTTTGGTGACTCCCCGCTCAAAGTACTTCTGACCACACCTCCTTATCTAAGAGTTTATCTAGTATCTAAATAAAATAATTTTAATCACTTAACCCTTAATTTTAGATATATTGTAATAATAATCTTGTGAAAATAACACTTTCATATTTTGTGATATTAATATATCATATACGTATCTTTGAAGAGGTAGTGGCACCATGTTTTGAGATTTTATAAAATTGTGAGAAAATCAAGGTGAAAGTTAGATAGATTCATTCCATGATGTTTTAATTTGTTGACAACTTAATCAATCGCCCATTTGTCTATTTTAAAAAAATATTCAAACTCTATGTCAGTGTCTTAGAAATGACTACATCAAGATCCAAATAAGAATAATTTGAATCAACAGTAAAGCTAATTTTAATTGAACATCCATCCTTTCCATGGATTCCTACATTCTATATTATCCAACACAAGTCTATACGATAAGAAAAGTTCTATTTTAAGTCTCCCCACTATTTAAATTATTTCTAAAATGGTGAAATAGTAGGAAAATGAAAATATAAAACAAATAATCAACAGGGAAATAAGGGTTCTACATATCATCTAAAGGCTCTACCACTATCTACATCCTTAACCACGAAAAAAATATTATCACACTATATATAACTATGAAATGTGGGACTATGACATTCCTATGAAAGACACCCTACAAAATAAATGTTCAAAATATCATTACGTCAAAACCCCCTGACATTCATTTGGAAGGAACAAGATAGAACACCATATTTACCACATCTATCATAAAATTAGATAGATCAAAGAAAGAAATGAGTCAATAAGAAACAATGAGACACTAGTATTGGGTTGTGAGACTAAATTTATGGAAAATTAGGTTAAGAGGATTCATCTTGGTGGATTCCACAATCCAAATGACAATATAAATTCCTCTGATGGATTCCTTATCTCATCAGGTTACCTAAACTAAACCTAGTCACCCTAAAGCATACCTAATGATAACAATGTTCATACTTAGAATCCAAAAATCATGGCATAAATTTTCTCACAAATACACTACTAGGAAACACATTCATATAATGAAACCAAAAAAATGGGCTTTAAGGGGCTCGATATGTCCCTACTCTCATTGGATAATCGAAAAGAAGACACCAACGAATGTGTCTAATGAATGTTATCCCATATCCACAACCACACCAAATATTTAGAATGATAACCTAGAAGTATCATCACCTAAAAAATAGTATTCCCTCAAGATTCCACTTATCCCTAAGAACACTATGAATTTTATGAACTGATCTGTATGGACTTGACTACCCACCAGAAATATTGTAGTTCACTATTGAAGACATTCATGAATAATGGGAGAGAATATATCACTTAACACTCCTTTTTAAGCCTATAAAAGAATGTATATATGATAGAGAAACCATTCTAAAGGAAATAATATCACAAAAACATAGGAATTTAATAGATGAGTAACTCAATCCACAAAGGAGGAGAACACCGTCAAGTTATCTAATTTAGATCACAATAGACATCCACTACATTCATGAAATGGTCCGACTAAATATGAAAATCAAGAAGTAATAAAACATATTAAAATATATTTTAACAAAACCATAATGAGAAAACCCATTATAAAAAACCATTTTGAATACCTCTAGAACTATTTGAAAGGGATTTATACCGATAAATCATTTCAAAATAAATCATTTTTATTATTTCAGAAGAGAACATAAAAGAGAAACATTTTACAGATCCATTATTTTAGGATAGAACCTACTAACCTTAAATAAAAATCATTAAATGAGATTAATTATCATATTTAGCTATACCATCTGAATTTGAATCCTTTTAAAAAGGAACCACTATTAATGTAAAAAAAATTATTTTATTAAAATTTGTAACAATCTATTGACTTATAATTCCATTCTAAAAACCATTTTATATTCTGAAACATATGATGATGTTAATAATTTTTTTATTTAAATCTAGGAACCCACCATTAACAATTTCATGATGTATAATAATTTCTATAAAAAGATTAAAACATCATAAAACCATGATTCTATGGTGATAAACTATCTTATGAAGACCATTAACAATTTTGAAAACCATAATACTTTTCAATATTCTATGATTAACCAACCATTTTTAAATACATGATATAGAAATAAATCATTATTTCATAGGAAATAAAAATGTACCACCTTACAAACTGAAATTATCTTTCATAATATCCAATTTCACACATAAAACATGTTATACTACACCCACAAAAAATAAAATCATAACCATTAGTCAACCATATTCTTAATATCAAAATATTCTAGGAGAAACATTGTTTCTATAACCCTTAATGAGAGTCACTCAAAGAATCCATGAATCATGGGTTATAAATAAAATAGTAAAATATATTCAGATTCATGGTTGACCTCTCTATGATGTTGAAAACCATGAACTAAATGTGACACAACCCCCTTAATGCAGTCAAAACTAAGTGTCGAGTAACTGAATGATTTCGTAGGCCATTCTGGTCAAATTCAAAATATTATCCTTCATTCTGTTTACACCATAATTATAGAAAATACCTCAAGGAAAGAAACACATGCCAATAATGAGCATAAGTTATTATATCGAACAATAACTCACATGAAGAATCAAACCGAAATTAAATCCCAACTTCCCATGGTAACTCATGTTGAATCAAAATGGTGGGATCAATAACCTTCTCACCATGTACTCCAGGAGGCCCATATGTACTGTATACAGTCTTCTCAACCCCAAACCATAAAAATAAATTTTTATCCCACTTTCATCTAGTAAAGTCTATGATACCGATTTTCAATGAAGCAACATAGGTTAACCTAAAAAGTCACCCGAGCTGGATCGAAACAAAACCTGAAACATGTTCGTGATCACTATGGAATGGAAATAAGAACCTATCTATCAACATAAATTAAATTAATATAATAAATATTTAAACAAAAAAAACCCTTATTGATGATAATTTATGAAGATTTTTATGTGAGAATGCTTTTTTCAAAAAAAAATAACTCAAGAGTTTATTAAATGTCATTTCACAATGGTAAATCCCAATTAACACCTTGAAATATTCTATGTAAAATTTTATATGTTCATAACTGAGTTAGGGAGACATTTTGAGGCCTGTAGAGTGTCAACAAAAACTGAATAAAAATATTAAATATATTATATTATATTTTCAAGACTCTTCCAATATAATTTTTTATATCCCAAAATATGAATTGTATGTGAAATCTTAGACCACTGTTAGGTCATGGATATCAGTTTTATCCTAGCCATGACATAATCTTCGTGCACATTAGGTTCTTATTACCTCAAACATAAGGTAATAATAATTCTATTATTATTATTTGTATTAAATAAAAAAATTTAAAAATACATGAATAATTAATCAATTTTGTTTATGCTTAATTGATCAGTGAAGTTTCACTAGGGTTGAATTACTGGGAGGTTAGATAATAATAATGATATAATTGTTTCCCTACATAAATGTAATGATTTGATATATATAAGGTTATTGACAACTTAAGATTTAATGGAGGTTATTATTTTAAAATATTGATGGTGAAACTGGTTAGATACAATTTATAATAAAATAATACTTTTCAATATTATTATTTTTATTAATTTGAGAAAATCTTGTTTTTGTGTGAAAAAGTTAATGGTATATATATATGGGATAAAATATATATGTATATATATAAAAGTTAAATAGTATATATAGATGTGTATATATATAATGTGTATATATGGGTTAAATAATTATATATACGGGGTCATATATATGTATATACAGATATGTTTATATATACAATGAGGGTATATATATATATGTGAATTTTAATATATATATATATATATATATTTGAAGAATGATTTAATGGGCTTGTTATGGAAATTTGAGGAAAACAATGTATAATAGGTGGTATGAGGTGTGTCCCATATATTGGAGATGTGAGAAGAATAAATAAATTAATGGAACAAAAAATAAGAGCAATGTGAAATACTAAATGTTGGACCCAAATATATATATATATATATATATATATATATATATCTTAGAGGGTGAAATTGGGAGGCGCATAAGAGGGTTTCTCACATCTCACTCACCCAAATCCCCCGCACTCTACCTCACTCTTTTATTATTATAATTATTATTATTTTATTATTCTTTAAACATCTCTGTTTGATAAATTCTCCATTATTGATTGAATTGACATGTCGTTGGTACCATTCAGTTCATCTCGATGAGCAGAGGCTGAATCCAAATTTTGTTTTTGAATGCAACAAGGTATGTTCATTCTTATTTTTCACATTTAAAAAAAGTTATCAAAAAAATAAATTATTAAAATTATCAATCAAAAATTGTGAAATTTTTATAAAGATAACTATGGAATGTTATCAAATGATAATTTTTCAATTGTATTTATAATAATTATATAAATTTATAAAACCAAAATTTCAAAAAATTTACAAAGTTAATTGTGGAAAATTATCAAACGAAAATTATGTAATTTTAATGAAAAATAAGTGTCTGGAATTACCAAATTATAATTACTAGGAATTATCAAAGGATAATTGAGTGATATTATCAGAAAATACTAATATACAATTTTCTAATGGTAATTTAAAATAAATTATTATAAGATAATTATCAATGGTTGATTCTCAAAAATGATCCAAGTATAATTTATTATCAAAGGAATGTTTTTTGAATTATCAAATAATAAGTACATGAAATTATCAAATATAATTATAAGAAATATAAAATGATAATTTGACTAGATTCCAAAGGTGGTTATAAAAATATAATTGTAGTTAATTATCAAAGGATAATTTAAAAATAATGTTTTTATAATAAAATTATTTAATTATGAAGGATACATTATATGTAAAATTATTAGAATATATTTATAAAATGCATGCAAGGGTATTTATAAGAAAAATTATTAAGTGAGAAAGATATTAAATTTCTAGTTTAAAATGATGATATTATTAAGGATAATCGTATGGTTTTACTAAAGAACGTTTATAAGGAATACCAATTGTTTTATCAAATTAATGTAGAGATATAAAATATAAAATATGGTTTTATAATTATTATTAAAGAGAATATTTTAAGTGCATTTCTCGAAAGATAATTCAAAAATCATATAGGTGAGGGAAAGTATCATCAAATGTGATATTTTGTTTATTTTTGAAATTAAATAAATGGTTTTGGTTCTAGGAACCCCTAATGAGCGTCGATCATTGATATAACGATGTTTATGATAATTATTCCATGAAGTGGTGTTCTTGACTATTTAGGTTTCCACTCCAGAAGTAGAACCACATAAGGTGGTTTATCCTTTCCATTGATTGCAATGACTTTTGAGGTAGGAAATCTCACACCTTTTGGATTTTGATACACATTGAATATTAATATTATTTGTGCATAGAAAAATTTGATGAACATATTGGATTATGATCACATTTGGATGTGTGTGTTGCCTTGAGAACCTTTTGTGACACTAGTTTCCCGGATTACTTTTTAGTTTATTATTCAAGTTTTATATTGATCACATGTATTTTTGTGGTAACTTACTTAAGATAATGTTTTATGATTTATCATGTACACCAACATGCTATGTGTGATTTTGAAATATTGTTCTTAGAGACTAATGAAGGTGAACCGTTGTGACATTTTTACACCTTATAGGGGAAAATTGCACGACTTGGGATAATAGAGATGGGGGAACTATACATAGGGTTGGGAAACAACAATGCCTCTTGAATGTTGTGTGCTCTAATCCATTTCTAGAGGATTCCATGAGGAATGTTATAGAATCATTGTGAATTACAAGTAGAATTTGACGCCTAGAATATTCCAAGAAATTGAATTCCTTGATCCTATAGTATGCCAAGTTTCACTGTCACAAGATTTAGAGTAGCATGATTTGTGAACCTCATGGCATGTACTTTATTCTTCCAGCACCTTGTTTATCCAATTGAAATAGTGCATATGCAATTATGGATGAAGTTTTGTGGAAGCATTGTTGGTGCATGGATGATCAATTTTGAATTATGTGTTTCTATACTAGTTATGCATTGATTATTATTATGGAATGTACTTGTATACTTGAGTACATGAGTTTAAGGATGAAATTTTGGTTTCCTACTGAGTCTTGTACACACACCATACTAGGGAATTTTGATGTTCATATAGATTACATGAGGGATGCGTTGAAGGGAAAGGGCCCTATTATGAAGAGATGAGATAAGGAGACTAGAGATGGGGGTGGGCCAAGATATACACCATCAGGACCTCTTGTTTATTTTTATTTATTTATCAACTCTATTTTCTCTTGAATGGCTGGAATTTTTTTCATGCTTCTTTTAATACATGACGTGTATGCCAATATTTTTTTATACATGTTTACAAAGATGATTTTCTGTCAATTAATATTTATTATTTATCCTATGACAAGATACTGAGGGTATAGTCCCCCCACTATTAGAATCAGACCTTTTCTGCTAGTCGACAATCTCTTGAACATGGGCAGGCCCACAAGAGGTCACATAGGTCTCTGGATCAGAATCTGTGTTATTGGATTAGATTTTAAAAAATTGTATTAGAGGAGGATTAAATAACTTTTTATGCTCTTCGACTGGGGTTGGGATGGGTTAGAGAAGAGATATGATGGTTTGGACTCGGGAAATAGAACTTTGAAAGTTCTTGGATAGAACTGTATTGTGGACCTCCATGATTTCCATAAATAAGATATTTATGTATTGATGTTATTATTGATTAAAGTAACCTTGGATGATGAAAATAAAATATATATTCTATTTATGATATTTCAGGTGTGTTCATGAATCAAGAATAGGAATGTAGTTTCACATTACATATATATACATGTTCTTGTGTTGTATTGTAGATCATTAATTAAATTCAATATTTGTGATATCTATTTGGGATTGATTTTCAACTGTGTGAAGTACATTAATTTATCATGTTATCATAGTATATATTTATTGGCTATATAGTTGAAATGGACATATTTTTTTCTAGTATATATATATGATGATTATGACTAATGTGTAGGGATGAAGACAAGGGTTGGTATTCTGAGGGGTATACCATGGGTTGTGGGTAGACTCCTAATAGAACCTTGTGTGATAACATAGATTGAATAATATAATTTTATGATCCAAATGTTCCTTTTAGATACAAAATATTTCACCTTGAAGTATTCTTAGGGAACTAATGGTGAAGTGGGGCTAGAATGAGTCTACAAGGGATGATATTTCTGATTCACCACAAGACATTTAAGATAATTCACCTTAGTATCCTACCACACATACTATGTGGTTAGGAATGCCTGGATTCCTCAATTGAAAATAATTCTCTAATTGCATGTCCTAGTAATAATATTAAAAAAATATGATCAAATATGCCATTATTTTAAACTCTTCCATTCTTAATACATCCATAGAACCTAATACCATTAGGATGATAAAGAATGAGTTGAATTAATTTTTTAGAATATCAAACATAGAAGATAGTATGAAATATTCACAAGTTATGATCATACTGATATCATGCCAAATTTATATTTTTAGTGACCCAATATTGTATGGTCCCAAATGAGAAGAGGGAGCTCGAGGTTTAGATGGATGACATGGAGAGGAATGGAATCAGAAGGATAAGTATGTCACTATTGGATTCAACTATGTTGTTCACCAGGAAGGTAGAGAGTAGTCTGCAGCAATGTAATGATTACTAGAAGCTTAACTAGGTGATCGTAAAGAATATATATATGTTACCTAGGATCAAAGACTTTTTCGACCAGGTTTTGGGAGCGTAGTGGTTCTCCATGTCTGATGGTCACTTAGGCTATCACCAATTGCGAGTTATAGAGGATGAAATTGTGAAGATGTTCTTTCAAAGAAGGAATGGACTGTATGAGTACCGTGTGATGTTGTTCGGGATGATGAACATGTAAAAACTGTTCATATCTCTCATGATCAAGATATTACATCCATAATTAGATACATTTATCATTGGATTCATTGATGATATCCCCATCTAATTGATGAAACAAGAGAAACATGCATGGAACCCTAAGATAGTAATGTGTATTCATCAAAAACACATGATTTATTACATGTTGTAAAAGTGTGACTTATATATATTAGAGGGGAAGTTCCCATGACATATTTTTTCTTAGATCGGTATATATATAGACCCATAGATTGAAAATACTATCATTTCCATGGAAATTTCCCTGAATTTGTTTGAGATCAAGGACTTTTTGGGTGTAACGGGATATTATCGATGGTTAAACCAAGAATTCTCCTGAAAATCAGCACCCATGATAGTGTTGAAAATGAATGAAGTGAAGTTCTAGTAGTTATACTAATTTTAAGAGGTGTTCCTTGAGATAATTATAATGTTGACTATATCTCCATTACTATTACTCTATGAGCCTGCTATTGGTTATGAAATGGACCTTGATGTATTAGGCATTGTTATGTGTGAAGTGATAATGCATAGAGAGATGGTAGAAGCCCATGGGTCTCTTCAGCTATGACCCTATATTAGGAACTAGCCTACACATGATTTGGAGCTGGTAGCTATGGTTTGAACATTGATATTTTTAAGACACTATGTATCGAGAGTGATATTTGTAATCTACATTGATTATAAGAAACTTCGATATATCTTCATATAGTGGGACCGAAAACTAAGACCGATGTGTTGGGTTGAGTATTTACAGAAATTTGGTTTTGATATGATGTATGTACCTAAAAATGGTAATTTCATTTGGGATGATCTTAGATGTAATATAGATGATATGGAAGATCCTTGTGAAATGCATTTAGAGGATCAATTATTCTTTTTGAGATTATTGAATTTCTAGAGGATGGATGGTTCTGAGGATCATCAATCTATGAATTTTTTCACTTTAGTGGACACATATTCTATTTTAGTATGGATAAATACTAACCAGGTGTCAGACCCAAAGTGTGATATAGTAAGGGAATAGCTAGCTGGAAGTGACCTGATCCCCAAATAATGGACGGATGAAGAGGAAGTGATAATGGTTCATGGGAGAGTTGTAGTCCATGTTTCCATCATAGATGAGTTGATGAGAAATTACCTTACCTCTATATGGGAGGTACATGCTGGTGAGACGAATATGTACTAGAAATTCAAGAATCAGTTATGGTGGATCAGAATAAAGATTGAAAACATAGGGTTTTTTCTGATATCATTTCTACTTAAGGGCAATTGTCCATCTCCAGTATTTTAGTGGGTTTCACCAATCACATTTAGTTCTACTGTGGAATTGGGAAGACTTCATGATGGAATTTGCGATGAGTTACCAATTACCCTAAGGATTCATGATTTTTTCCGGGTGACTGTCTATTGGTTAATGAAGCCATCCCACTTCTTACCAATCATAGAGACTCAGTCAGTGGAGGAGATAAGGAAGCTCTATGTTCGACAGATTCAACCCATATATGGAGTTCCCAATGTTTTTTTATAGAAACAAAAATTTTACATTACACTTTTCATAGGGCATACAACCTCCATAGGGACTCAACTAAGATCAATAATGATATACCATCCTCAGATCGACATATATATCGAGGAAACTTTATGCATATTGGAAGATATTATTCCATCAAGAATGTTTTATATAGATGGAGCATCATATAATCACATAACCTTGATCGAGATCACATTCGATAATATTTACTACAATTCGATTCAGATGGCACCTTATTAGGCTCATTATTAGAGGCCATGTAACTCAATTATCTATTCATACGAGTTTGGTGAGACATAAGTTATTAGAAAAAAATGGTATATGATACAAATGAGGGATTAAATCTACTTATTAATAGGTTTATCACCACTCATATCAGAAAAAAATCTCATTCCTGCACTATGATGATACCCGTGAAGTTTTCTATTGGATATTAGGTTTTATTGATAGTGAATCCTTGGTTAGTTCTCAAATCTATTATAAATTAATGAATATTAGAACCATGTTTTTTGGGACCCTTTAAGATCACTTAACAAGTGGGGACAGTGGAATACCATTAATTCATTCCTTTATTTTATTTGTGCATGCTTGATTTGTGCCACATTACTCAACATTGGAGGTACATGCGCAATCCTAAACATGTTATATATTATATAGGGGTTGAGTTGGAATGTGATGAATCTTATAAGAATTACTAGTATGGGGTATATATTAGAGTGTGAATATACTCCAATATAAAATGATACAACTAGTCTAGATTTTTTTCCAATATAGACGGATGCAGGAGAAGATGTGGGAGTGTGAGTCTGATGTTCGAGATCAATGCCTTGAGTAGTTTAAGTAATACTTCTATAGATATTTCATAGTGAAAATAAGTCCATATATGTGAATAACTAAAATATACTTTATTTTTAAATTCAAAACCCCTACTTGATAATAATTTATTATTATTTTTATGTGAAAATGTATTATTTCAATAAAAATAACTTAAAAATGTTTTTTTATAAATTTCATAAGGGTAAAAGTCCAGTTAATACCTGGGAATATTTAATATAATATTTTTAGAGTTAGTAAATGAGTTTGTGTAAAATTCCATGCATGTGGATCCTTGAGGTTGATGAAATTAAAATATGAAATAAATTATATAACAAATTCATGATTTTTAAAAAATAATAAAATATATCCCAAAGGATGCATCTTTTGAGAAATCTAAGACCACTGTTAGGTCCTGGATGTGAGGTTTACCCTATGTGTGACATAGGTTTTCTGTGCATCGGGAGATTGGAAAAATCCAATATAAGAGTAATAATTATTATATTATTATATTTATTATTTGCGTTGAAGAAATAAAATGGAAAATACATGAGTAATTGATTTTTTTTCTTTGATTTATTGATGAGATACGTTTCTCCATAGGTGAATTATTTGGAGGTTAGATAATAATAGTTATATTTATTTCCCCACACAAATGAAATGGTGTGATTAATATAATTTTATTCACTACTCGGATCTTAATGGAAGTTATTAGTTTAAAAATTTCATGGTGATAATGATTGGAGACAATTAATAATAATATAATAGTAGTTATTATTATTATTATTAATTTGGAAAAAATAATATTTTTGTGCGAAAAATTAATTTTTAGATATATGGGATAAAATATATATGTAGATATATACATGTGTTGGAGTATATACATATGTTTATATATATAATGTGTATATATGAGTTATATATATATATATGGGTGTATATATATGTATTTGTAGATATGTGTATGTATAATAGGGATATATATATATATATATGATTTTTAATAGATATACTTAATTAAAGATTTAATTGGATTATTATGGGAATCTATAAAAAAACATACAGGAGGTTATATGAGGGGTGACCCATGCATTTATGAGGGGAAAAGACTGCATAAATTAATGGAATAATAAATAAGATATATATAAAATAACAAATGATGTGTATATATATATATTATAGGGTGAAATTGAGAAGTCCATAAGAGGGTTTCTCAAGTATCACTCTCCCATATCTCCCTGACTTTCTTACTCTTTTGTTTATTTTATTAGTTTTAAAACTTATATCTTCTATAACTTGTCCATTTCTGATCAGATTGATGCACTATTAGTACCAATGGGGTTGTATCAATGAGAAAATATAAATCATCATTTTTTTATGGTAGCATGGTATGTTCAATCCGAGTTTTCACATTTATCTGAAAAGAAAATTTAAAAATTTATCAAAAGATAAATTACTAAAATTAGAAAACAATAATTTGATAATTTTGACAAAGATACATATGGAAAATATTTAAAATATATTATCCTAATATTAACAATGGTAAATTTGGAAAATTATTAAATGGGAATTGCACAACTTTTACAAATATTATCATGGAAAATTATCAAATTATAACTGCATCATTTTAATAAAATTTATCTTCTAAAAATTTACCAATTTTTAATTAAAATGAATTATCAAAGGATAATTGAGTGAGATTATAATACGATAATAAAATATAATTTTAAAATGATATTTTCAAATAAGTCATTATATGCTAATTATCAATGAATAATTTATGTAAATGGTCAAAATAAAATTTCATGAATTTTCAAAATATAAATGAACTAAATTTCCAATGAAAATTATAAAAATTATAAAATGATAATTTCATCAGATTATCCAAATATGATTATAAAAAAATAAATAAATAAACTTATCAAAGTTTAATTTATAAGAAAATTATGAAAATATATCTATTCAATTATGAAGGATAATATTTTAGGAAAATTATTGGAATATAATTATACAAATTATCCAAAGGTATTTATATGAAAAAATATGTATTTAAAAATATATTGAATTATTATAGTATAATTATGAAATTGTGAAGGATATTTGTAGAGACTCGAAGCTTGACGTACATGGACATTACATTACTTTTACGGAATACTTAATACATTACAAAAACAGACACACAAGAACCGTAATTGTTTAGTGTCTTTGGAAACTCGGAATATAAACTTGTAATCATGTTGAAATATCATCAACAAGTCCCATAATGATCTTACCCTTTTTTTCCTTACCTAAAAACATTCTTTATTTCCAGGGGAAAATAATACATAAATAGGGTGAGCTCAAATGATCAGTCAAGGAAAACATAGATAACATAAAACAATCTATAAACATTTGGAAGCCAAAACTTGAACATGAAATTTAAACATCAAAATCTTGAGCAAAGACATAAATTGTGGAAGTATGTAAGGAATATATCATAATGGAACATCAACCACGATAAAATATAATGGGAATAAAACATGTAATTATGGAAACCATTCAGCACATGTTATGATTTCCATAGTAGCCATGGCATTGCTGCCAAGACCATCTTAGTTGACAAAGTCCCTTTCTGAATCGTGTTCACTCGTCGTTTCAGTCCTGTATTACTTAATCGGATTAACTTACTTTTCCATCCATGTCTATCTCATGAGATATAAATATTTACCCAATGAATTGGAGGGAGATAAATGTCCCACCCATCTCATATTGAAATCATTCTTACTTGTGCCACAAAATAAACATAAAACATTCATAATAACCCAAAGAATAAAATGGGTTTCATAAACATCATCCCATCATCACATAATTCATATAAAACAAATGGATATCATTTCATCATAAGAAAAGTGAAACCATGTAAATCATAGAGACATTATACTTGAAACATACACATATGAAATAATGTCATCTTAGATGGAAAATGGTTTTGATAAAGCACTTGAAATGAATTCTTGATGAAAATATCCTTTCATCTTGAAAATCATTTTCTTTTCACAAAATGCCATTCAATTTTAAAATAAAAGGATTTTGTTAAAAATAGTAATGAAATCTTTTGGAGGAAGATTCAGGAAAATAAGGCTTTATAAAACTGTAAAAATCATTTCATGCCGTATAATTTTAAAAAAACATTCTTCTCATACTTTTGACAGAAAAGTCAAAATGTACCTCGTAAAAGAAAGATTACATACATACCATCTAGTAAAAGTTAAAATGGGTAAAAAGGACATTAAACATTCATGAAACCATTTTTAGAAAACGTGGACATGGATGAGAACAATAACCCCCAGTAAATACTTACGAATAAACAATCTCGGATAAGAATGAGATTTGAAATGTTATCCCTTACCTTAGGTCTGATATGCTTCGTATGGATCTGAACCTCCTGTATAATGATTTAAATAATGTCATTGACTTATTACATAATGATATTAATTGTTATTATATCATATATGTTTCACTTATGACTTTATATTACCTGTTGTTTTTTAAATTCCATGTTAAAACAACGTTTTGGGTAAAATCATTTCATTTATCGTATGTGTTTCAACTTTTCATTCTTGATATTATTACTTATATCCTGATTTACATAATTCCAGAATTTAAAACATGATTTATATATAATATATATTCGTCATTTACATATATATTATAGATCGATAAAAGGAATGAAATACACTGTTCATGGAGATAGTAGGCCGAACGTACGCATGAACGCTGTTTTCGTTTCCTTATTGAATTGAATGAAACTAAATAGATGACATACATATATATATATATATATATACATAAATACAGTAGAATTATTATTTCATATATTTCATTATTATTCATTATATAAACTTTATAATCATTCATGTATGGTTAACATTGAGAATTAATCTCATCGCGTCGTGGAGACGGTAATCCGTACGTACGCACGAGTGATGATATCGTTCACATAATTATTGAATAGAATTAGAGTGGATGGTATAATACATCAGAATCAGTATGATGTTATAATAACCATATATATTTATTCTTTACACCATTATACCCATCCATGTAAGGTGTTGGTGGAAAAACATATTACACCACGACGTGGAGAAGGTATTCTGTATGTACGCACGCGCGGTGATTTTGTTTGCCGTAGGATGGGTAGAAGGTGAAATAGGGTTGTTTAATATTTATAATAACATATCATTATATGAGGGATACTTATGTTATTACTTCATAAATAAACAACTAAAGAAGAGGGAGTAGAAGAAGAATGGAACTTGAAGAAAACGGTAGAAGGTATTACCGCTTTCTCAAACTGCCTCCTTTAAACTTTCTCTTAGGGCACTAGAATTGGTATTTTGAGAAGACCCGTACCTCTAGTAGGTTTCTTTAGAAGTGGGAAAGTGAAATGGGAAGGTTTTGGCTAAGCATGAAGGCTCAAATTGGTGTAATGAGGAGAGGGAGGAGGTTCCCTTTTATAAGGGAGGAGAGTGGCACCTTTGGAAATATAAAAAATATTAGTTTATATTAAATCCCAACCCCACTTAAAAACATCCAAAATGACTCATATCCGAATATTAGATGCAATAGAATTTTAATACCATCAACCAATAAAATTTAGACATGTTAGTAATTTATTTTAAAGATTATCAACTTGATTTATCCTTATTTTTCAATTTAATTTTATTTGTGGTAATAAAATTATAAATATTAAATTATTATAAATAGTTACATATGTGTTGTGAATTTTCCATAAATTGACACTTTTTGACATTGTAGACCAATTAAATTTTAATTTATAATTTTCAAATATTTTTGAGATTTTTAAACAATTTTATAATATGTTATTTTTATAAAATAACAATAGTGTCAATTCTGACACTATTCATTTATTTGAATGTAAATAAAATATATACAGATAATAGGTTAGAACTAAAAGCTTTAATAGATTCATAAAAAGTCATATGTATCTATAAAATTAATTTAACACGTTAAATAGTTCATATAATATTTATTTTAATATTTTTAAGATCATTTATTTGATATTTCAATCAAAAAAATAATTTCAACATCACTATTGTGTCATAATTAATGATAATTTTATAATCCCGAAAAATTATAAATAAATTCATATGATGTAGATAATTGTATTACCGTTCTGGAGACTATTCATTTTCAAAGTTGTATTAAGTTAATCGCTACATTAAAATTATTATACTTATAAGATTTAAGAAAGTGACATGTTGTCACTTTCTTTGGTTTTAATAATAATTAAATTATTTTCATGGAAAAAAGTCCATTAAATGAATCTAATATTACTCTTAGTTGATATGGGTCTACTTTTAGTCATCCAATAGGATTTTTGAAGGTTTTATGGTAATTTTATTATCTTATATTTACCCTTAATTACCCGATTTACCTTTAATTATGGTAAATAAAATTTACCATAGTTACTATTCATAATGTCCAAAAATAAAAAGTATATTATTAACATAATTTGGACCCACTGATTCCAAATATGGAATATATTTTTCCAAATTCAATACACAATAGTTGCTGAAATTAAATTAAAATTAATCCCGTTATCGAAAGAAAACGAGTTTTTGTTTAAAATATTGCAAAAGATTGAATTGATTTAACCTACGAATTCAAGATAAAATCAATGCTAATGACATAAATTATAATAAAAGGTAAAAATATATTCTATTTATAATTTAAAACCATTAAATAATATAATTTAACCATATAAATTATTACGATGAAAAAAGATGTTTTTAATTAAAATATACCGTGTTTTTACTATTCATTAAAATATAAATGTTATCAGAAAAATATCCAAACTTTATCCAATGTAAATTTTTATATCCTGATTCAAAATAAGAAGTTTATTTTGTAAAATTGAACTTATAAACATGTCAGAAACTAGATTTAATGTGGGTGCAACATCAAAAGGCGGAAAAACTGCATTTTTTGAAAAATACTTATTTTACGTGAAAAATTTATTTTGTTCACATAAAATGTTTTAGAAAATTTATAAGATGAATATTAATGTTATAAAATTAAAAATGTATTTAATACTATTCATAAAGTCTAGTTCGTGATAATATTATAACCATATATCTTTGTTTAGTGAAACCTGGTATTGCGTACAACACACGCTATTGAGGAAGGTCGTGATTGCGTGTAATAAAAGCCAAGTCAGGGTTGCGTGTAGTGCAAGACTCCTTTGTTGTTGCAAATAACAAAATTCAACCAAATTTTATTTATACATTGAATATATATATATACACTCAATGTTGCGTTGAATAACTTCTATCAAATCAACTTGAAATTGTGTATAACACGATCCAAGAATTGTGTTGCATATACTGCAAGCTAATACGGTGTTGCGTATAACATAAGATAATCTTGGTGTAGCATACAACACAAGACATTAAATAAATTAAAAATAATACTTCTCATAAAATCTCGGGTTGTTACATTCTACCCCCCTTAAAATTAATTTCGTCCTCGAAATTCGTCAGGGTTATAAATCGTTTACTATTCATAGAAACGCACATCGTAAAAAGGAATACTAAAACATAATTTTAAAAACTAAAGTATGAAATGTAATGATTACCCAAAATAACTCATCACTAGGTTTCCATATAAGAGAACATAGGTGAAAATATTGATATGGAAGAAAAATCTAACCATAATGTTCTGATGGAGAGTGGTAGAGAACATGGCTATGAAAAATCCAACAATCACCAAGCCATAAATTTGTGATGATCTAGGGTACCATCTGATTCATCAGATATAAGGGCACTAGGACAACATTTTTTGGTTTTCAAGATCATTTCCCTATGTTGATGAATTAAAAGAAATACTTATATGATTTTGGTACAATCTCACTTTTGTTCTTGAATTGAACAATTTCTACTTCATCTCTTAAAGAAAAGAAGTTGAATTTTTTATTCGTGAAGTGTTAGCAGATCATGTGATAGAATGATTGGTCATTCCATCTGTCTCAAATATAAGGTTAGAAAAAGATATATATATATATATATATATATAAGTCCATCTATGGTGATATTAATCGTATATGGTTTCAAAAATGGACTATACTTCATCTATCATACCGCTAAATATAATAAAACTAGTTTCTACTAACTAGGGACTTCCTGTAGGCCAGTGGTAGGCAATAAAGGTCTATCATATTTCAGTTGTGGGATCGATTCCCGCAACCTTGTTCGACGAGATGGGTTCTCGTCTGTCCTGCAGGTTATTTTTTCCTAAAACTATACTATCATAAAATTTCAGAAATAAAAAGTTATATCCTTAACCAATACTATATGATGTCCATTCCAACCTTTAGGCTCATAAAAAATTCTTCTATTCGATTATTAGAAATTTCATCTACCGAGCATGTGAATTCTTTCATTTGTCCCCCATATACCATAAGATATATCTTTTTGGTCACATTCCAAACATGTGAATACCATAATCATGAATTCTTTTGAAATATGAATCACCATAGAACCGTAGAGAAAACATGAATTCTATCAAAAGTTAACTCTTTCCATATAAAAAATCCCATATAAAATATATATACTCAAATCATGATATCACTTTTTCCTTTTATCATCCATGAGAACATGAATACTATCAAACATATTATTTTATCCTTTTCCCTTCATTATGGGAATATCATCTTCTTTCCAAAAATATCGGAATTACCTTTCATGGTTACGATACCATTCAACATATACTTTCAAATACTTTAGAAAAAACAATACTGTAACAATCCTTATATAATTCATTATTCCACAGTACCATACATTATTCTTGATAAACATACAATCATTCCACTAACTTATTAAACCACTGACTGAGCTTCATCATTTCTTCCATCTCATATTTTATTTGTAGTCTCTTCATCATCATCCACATAAATACTACCCATATGACCATGCTGATTCTCTTCATGAGATTTTCCCTTAGGGCATTGGTTTTCATAATGCCTATACATTCCACATTTAAAACATCTAATTATTATTGATGTCATAGAAATACCATTACCCTTGTCCATGGTGTTAACTAAACATTCCCCTTTGCACTTATTGGATTTGTGTCCTTCTTTTCCACACCCAAAGAATCTTCCAGTTCCTTTGAAACAATCTCCCTGATGCCTCTTCCCACATGATTTACATGTGGGAAATTGAACTTTCTTTCCTCTATGATTATCATGAAACTCCATATTTCTCTTATTATCTGAGTTGGGAAACTTACCAAAGTTGAGATTATTGATCATATTATGAGATTGCTGACTTGGAATAATAACGATGTTTGGACTTCCAAATCCAGTTTCCTTTGGTTTCAAATGAAGAATATCATTCCATTGTCCATCATATCCTCCATTATCATAAATCTTCCTGTTTCTAGCCATTTTCTAAAACCCAAAAAGAATAGTGTGAGAGAAAAACATCATGAAAGGGAAAACAACATAGTAAAGGGGGAGTACCGTTAATATATATCATCTGAGGTTAAATTCTATGATCCTTACCATAGTTCTAAGACTACATCCTATACGTATACTTATCCTCAGGTATATCCCTAGACATACCTTAGAAATATCTCTAGGGATCTCACTAACATTTTCAAATCCTAGTTTACAAAGGTTAAATAAACCTTTACTTTGATACCAAATGTAGAGACCCGAAGCTTGATGTACATGGAAATTACATTACATTTTTGGAATACTTAATACATAACAAAAACAGACACAAAAGGACCGTAATAGTTTACTGTCTTTGGAAACTCGGAATATAAACTTCTAACCATGTTGAAATATATTCAACAACTCCCATAACGATCTTCCCCTTTTTTTCCCTTACCTAAAACCTTTCTTTATTTCTTGGGGAACATAAAACATAAAAAGTGTGAGCTTAAATTCTTAGTAAGGGAAAATATAGATAACATAAAACAATCCATAAACATTTGGAAGCAAAAACTTGAACATGAAATTTAAACATCAAAATCATGAGCAAAGACATAAATCTTGGAAGTACGTAAGGAATATGTCATAATGGAACATCAAAAATGATAAAATATAATGGGAATAAAACATGTAATTGTGGAAACCATTCAACACATGTTATGATTTCCATAGTATCTAAGGCATTTCTCCCAAGACCATCTTAGTGGACAAAGTCCCTTTATGAATCGAGTTCACTCCTCGTTTCAGTCCTGTAACACCGAACCAGATTTACCTAAAGTTCTAGCCATGTCCATCTCATGAGATATAAATCTTTACCCAATGAATTTGAGGGAGATATAGGTCCCACCCATCTCATATTTAAATCATTCTTACTTGTGCCACAAAATAAACATAAAACATTCATTATAACCCAAAGAATAAAATGGGTTTCATAAACATAATCCCATAATCCATATAAAACAAATGGATATCATTTCATCATAAGAAAAGTGAAACCATGTAAATCATAGAGACATTATACTTGAAACATACAAATATGAAATAATGTAATCTTAGATGGAAAATGGTTTTGATAAAGCACTTGAAATTAATTCTTGAGGAAAATATCCTTTCACCTTAAAAATCATTTTCTTTTCACTAAATGCCATTCAATTTTAAAAGAAAAGGATTTTCTTGAAAATAGTCATGAAATATTTTGTAGGAAGCTTCATAAAAATAAGGATTTATAAAACCTTAAATATCCTTTCATGCTGTATAAGTTAAAATAAACATTCTTCTCGTACTTTTGCAGGAAAAGTTAAAAAGTACCTCATAAAAGAAAGATTCCATACATACCATGTAGTAAATGTAAAAAATGAGAAAAAAGGACAATAAACATACATGAAACCATTTTTTTGGAGACATGAAAATGGATGAGAACAATAACCCCCAACAAATACTTACGAATAAACAATCTCGGATAAGAATAAGATTGGAAAAGTTATCCCTTACCTTAGGTCCGATATGCATCGTATGGATACGAAACACCTGTATAATGATTTAAATAATGTCATTTATTTATTACATAATTATATTCATTGTTACGATATGATATATGTTTCACTTATGACTTTATATTACCAGTTCTTTGTAAATTCCATGTTAAAGCAGCGTTTTGGGTAAAATCATTTCATTTATCGTATGTGTTTTGACTTGTCGTTCTTGATATTATTAATTATATCCTGATTTACATAATTCTACAATGTAAAAAATTATTTGTATATGATATATATTCATCATATACATATATATTATAGATTTATAAAAGGAATGAAATACACTGTTCATGGAGACGATAGGTCGTACGTACGCATGAACGATGTTTTCGTTTCCTTATTGAATTGAATGAAACTAAATAGATGACATAAATATATATATACATAAATCCAGTAGAATTATTATTTCATATATTTTATTATTATTTATTATATAAACTTTATAATCATTCATGTGTGGTTAACATGGAGAATGAATATCATCACGTCGTGGAGACGGTAATCTGTACGTACGCACAAGCGATGATATTGTTCCCATAATTATTGAATAGAATTTGAGTGGATGGAATAATATATCAGAATTAGTATGATGTTATAATAAGCATATATATTTATTCTTTACACCATTATACCCATCCATGTAAGGTGTTGGTGGAAAAACAGATTACACCATGACGTGGAGATGGTATTCCGTACGTACGCATGCGTGGTGATTTTGTTTTCTGTAGGATGGAAAGAAGGTAAAATATGGTTGTTTAATATTTTTAATAACATATCAGTATATGAGGGATACTTATGTTATTACTTTATAATTAAACAACTACAGAAGAGGGAGTATAAGAAGAATGGAACTTCAAAAAAACGGTAGATGGTATTACCTCTTTCTCAAAGTGCCTCCTTTAAACATTCTCATAGGGCACTAGAGTTGGTCCATTGAGAAGACCAGTACCTCTAGTAGGTTTCTAAGGAAGTTTTGAAGTGAAATGGGAAGGGGTTTTCTGATCTTAAAGGGTCAAATTGGTGTGAGAGGAAGAGGAAGGATGTGCCCTATTATAAGGGAGGAGAGGGGCACCTTTGGAAATATAAAAAATATTAGTTTATATTAAATCCCAACCCCATATAAAAATGACCAAAATGACTCATATCCTAAGATTAGATGAGATAGGGTTTCAATATCATCAATCAATAAAATGTAGACATGTTAGGAATTTATTTTAAAGATTATCAACTTGATTTATCCTTATTTATCAGTTTAATTTTATTTGTGGTAATAATATTCTAAATTTTAAATTATTATAAATATTTACATATGTGTTGTGAATTTTCCATAATTTGACACTTAATGACTTTATAGACCATATAAATTTTAATTTATAATTTTTAAATATTTTTTTGATTTTTAAACAATTTTATAATATGTTATTTTTATAAAATAACAATAGTGTCAATTTTGACACTATTAATTTATTTGAATTTAAATAAAATATATAAAGAAGATATGTTCGAAATAAAAGCATAAATATAATCATAAAATTTCATATGTATCTAGAAAAATAGTGGAGCACATTAAATAACTCATATAATATTTATTTTAAAATTTTTAAGATCATTTATATGATATTTCAATCAATAAAATAATTTCAACATCACTATTGTGTCATAATTAATGATAATTATTTAATCCCTAAAAATTATAAATAAATTCATATAATGTAGATATTTTTATTATATTTCTGGATACTATTCATTTTTGATGTTTCATTAAGATTATCACTAAATTAAAATTATTATACTTATAAAATTTAAGAAAGTGACATGTTGTCACTTTCTTTGGATTTAATAATAATTAAATTATTTTTAATGGAAAAAAGTCCATTAAATGAATCTAATCCGACCCTGAGGTTATGTGGGTCGACGTTTAGTAATACAATAAGATTTTATCAGGTGTTAGGGTAATTTTATTATCTTATATTTACCCTTAATGACCCGATTTACCTTTCATTATGGTAAATAAAATTTACCATAGTTACTATTCAAAATGCGCAAAAATAAAAATTAGCTTATTAACATAATTTAGACCCACTAATTCCAAATATAGAAACAATTTTTCAAAATTCAATACACAAAATTTTCAGAAATTAAATTAAAATTAATCCCGTTGTCGAAAGAAGACAGGTTTTTGTTTAAAACATTGCAAAAGATGAAATTGATTTAATCTACGAATTCAAGATAAAAGCAATGCTAATGACATAAATTATATTAAATAGTATAAATATATTCTATTTATACTTTAAAACCATTGAATAATATAATTTAACCATATAAATTATTACGATGAAAAAAATTGTTTTTAATTAAAATATAGCGTGTTTTTACTATTCATTAAAATATGAAAGTTATCATAAAAATATGAAAACTTTATCCAATGTAAATTTTTATATCCTCATTCAAAAGAAGAAGTTTTTTTTTAAAATTTATCTTATAAACATGTCAAAAACTATATTTAATGTGGGTGTTCCATCAAAAGGTGACAAAACAACATTTTTTTAAAAAATACATATTTTACCCGAAAAATATATTTTGTTCACATAAAATGGTTTAGAAAATTTCTAAGATGAATAATAATTTTATAAAATTCAATATGTAGTTAATACTATTCATAACGGCTAGTTCGTGATAATATTATAACCATATATCGTTGTTTAGTGAAACCCGATATTGCGTACAACACACGCTATCGAGGAAGGTCATGATTGCATGTAATGAAAGCCAATTTAGGGTTGCGTGTAGTGAAAGACTCCATTGTTGTTGCGTATAACAAAATCCAACCATATTTCATTTATAAATTGAATATATATATATACACTCAATTTTGAATAGAATAACTTCTATCAAATGAACCTGAAATTGTGTATAACACGATCCAAGAATTGTGTTGTGTATACTGCAAGCTAATATAGTGGTGCGTATAGCGCAAGATAATCTTGGTGTAGCATACAAAAAAATACATTAGATAAATTAAAAATAATACTTCTCATAAAATCCAGGGTTGATACAATATTTATATGGTTTAACTAAATAATAATTAGAAGGTATAACACATGAGATCTTGGATTAATTTTGAGATATAAATTATCGAATTTTGTTATATAATTATACTTAAGGAAAATATTTCTTGAGCATGTCTTGAATGAAAATTAAAAAATTATCAGGGAGACAAAAAGTATCATCGAATGTGATATTTTATTACCTTTTGAAATTAAATAATAGGTTTTGTTTCTAATAACACTTGAAGAACCTCGAGCATTAACGTGTTAATGTTTACAATAATAAGGATGTGAAGTGGTGTTCTTAACATTTGAGGTTTCCACTCAAGCCATTGAACCACATTGGTTGGATTATTCTTTCCCTTGATATCGATGACTTTTGAGGTAGAAATATACTTTCTTTTTTTTGGGATTTTGATTCAAATTTTACATTAATATGATTTATGTGTAGACATATTTGATGATCATGTTACATTATGATCACATGAGGGTGAGGGTATTTCCCTGATAAACTTATGTGACAATTTATTAGATGAGTACATTGTGTATAGTTATTAATGTATGCTTTTGATAACATTTATTTTTGTTCTAACTTAATTATGATGATGTAATGTGATTTCCCATGTATCCCATAATCTTATATGTTATTTTGTGGTACTTTTCTCAAAGCCTAAGGTAGGCAGAAAGATTTTATATTTTTATTCCCTATAGGGGAGTGCACACGACTTGAGACAATAGTGACAAGGGACCAATGCATAGGGTTGGGAAATGATGATGCCTCGTGGATTCCATCTAATGTAATCAACGCATAGAATATTCCAATGGTTATGTTCACAATGCCTAGTGAATACTGAGTAACTCTTAATTCTTGTATAATTTTATGAACATGAATTCCATGATTCCAAGAGTATGTCACGTTCAATCATCACATGATGATGAGTAATTTTTTTATGATCCTCATTTCTAGACCTTGATTCATCTGATACATTGATTATCCTTCTAACAAAGAGATGAAGTAGGTACAATGCGGGGTTTGTCGATTATTGGTTAGCACATGACCACTCAGATATTAATTTTTATTTTTATACTTGTTAAAACTTTATTATTATTATGGAATACACTAGTATAAATGAGAAAATCAGGTAAATGATGTATTGGTTATGTCCTACTAAGTCTTATACTCACACCATACTTAATAATTTCATTATTCTATTATATTACATGAGGGATACAGTAATGGAAAAGGGTCTTGCAGAGGATAAAAGATAAAAAATTGTCGATAAGGTGGTGGTCTGGGACATACAAAGGTAGGACCTGGAGATCCTTTTTTATTTATTGATCTACTTTATATACTCTGGATTGGATTTCCACTTTTATTGGATTATTTTATTACTTGACCTATATTCCATTATTTAATTTTTTAATATTTAAAACGGTGATTTATATGTTAGTAATTGTTTATTATTGATACTATTACTCGATACTGAGGGTGTATTCTCCCTACTCTTAGACTTATACCCTCGTTTGTAGTTAGTATCCTCTTACACGTGGAAAGGTACACATGTGGTCATGTGGAACTCTATCTTGGACACTGATGTTTGGGTTGAGATGTTTAAAAATAGTATTAGATGAGGATTCCCTAACAAGTCCTCATCTTTGTCTTGATTTGGGATAGGTTATAATAGAGATAGGATGGTTGGGACTCGTGTAGGGGAACTATGAATGATCATGGACAATAATTTATAGTAGGCCTTTGAGTTTTCCATAAATCGAAAATTAATGTTTTACTGTTTCTATTGATTAATAACAACTTGGGTGATTCATACATAGTTGATATGTGATTTATGATATTTAGGGGGGTTCATACATCATGACAGGTTTCATGAACCAAACAGGGGTTCCATGGATCAAGACATTTGACCTGGCATGTGGCAGTCCCGAAGGGCATTCTTGATCCCCACGAGTTGGAAACTGATTCTTGGGTATCAACATTATGAATTGGGAATGACTTCACCCATTTATATAAGTATAAATAACAAACTAGAATGAGAAAAATATACTTGAATAATCATGACCAATATGGTGAAAAAATTCTAGATTCAATGTTTATAATATTTAACAAAAAATAAAATGGTCAACCAAAAAAGGAAAAAAACTACACTATCCCAAAACCCCTATGTAACTGGAGCAGCATCCTCCTCGAGCTTCCAACACCAACATGCAATAAGAAGATAACTAGAAATTGGAACCTCCAATGTATCCATGACTCATCTTGCCTTTACATGGGTCATACAAACAAACTCTACATACACCCAATGGTTTATTCATGGTGGTATCCAAAGCCTCAGAGGATGGAACCCAAAAAATAGGATTCCATGATATAACATTAAAAGATAAATTAAAATAAATTATTTATACAAAAGATTTTGGTGCATTTTTAGGAAAATATTTTAAAGGAAACCCATTTATTTAAGGGGACTGTTTCAGAACAAAAATTTTAAAGGTCAAATTTCAACGTAATATTTTAATAAAACAAACGTTTTTTAAAATGAAACACACCCATGGACCACTTTATATGGAATGATGATACCTCATTGCGTAATCCACATGTAAAAATTGAGAACAAATGGTAAATCCCTAAGGGTGATCTATCTCGAGTGAGACACTAGATCCTTGTACCTCTAAGAAATGTTTTATAGTAACCACGACTAAAAGATTTATGGTGCATGAGCCAATAGAAGGGGACACCCCAATGTCCAAGTGGTCTCCAATCATCATTATAGTTTAGTTAGTTTTGTAATTTTCAATCCAAATAAGTGAAATTGGGACCATCGACTTTCGAACCAATAGCGTACTAGAACTAGTCATCCCACATAGAAACTTGATATTTACTTTGTGCTCAAATTTTCATTTCACACGACACATATAACACCACTTTCACATTCACAAGACATGAATTATAAATACCCCCATTAAATCACCATTTCCCCTAAACAAAATCACTTTCCATTTGATACAAAAACTGAACCATTTTTAAGTCCAATTCCAACTACTTGAACAATTCATAAAACCCCATTGAATTTATCTTGAGAAAGTCACATAATTATTTTAACCATTATATTGGGCTAAACAGCTTTCATATCTACACACAATGTCTGATTCCACTATAAAACATTCATTCCTTCATTTACACAATTACCAAATCACAGTAATGGTAAAAAAAACTAAGAAAATATGCTAGATTATTCCATTTTCCTTTAAAAACTAACTTTTTAACTTTTTTTCACAATAAGATCCTTTGAAAACCCACTTCACATCTTTTTCGAACCATAAAAACACATTTAAGAAGCACCTTAACAAAGTAGATTCAAATGTTCACTATTTTTTTTTCGAAACTCCCATTTTTATTACAGATGAAAGTTAAAATGCTTCCAAAATAGATTTATCACCACACAATAAATTCATATAATGAATTTATAAAGACAGGCAATCGTATCAAAATAATCTTAAAATTTTAAGGCATGGAACCACATTCCTTGAGTTTAGAAACTTCTAGAAATTGGTGAGAAACCACAACCACACCACCACATGACCATAGAAAGGCAGGATCAAACATTGATCTTCAAGATTAAACCATATTAAACAATATTCAACCATAAATAGGACACCTAACCTACTATAGAACAAACCCCCCAAAGAAGAAAACTGAAAACCCTAGAAGCGTGGTGGAAATCATGAAGAAGAACCATATACATGATGTTTCCTTGATGAATCCACACCAAATCCACACATGGAAGGGATTTCAGTAGAGCCCAGAGTAGTAGAGGGGGTATCCTAGGGCTGGGGAGGTTGAATGGGTCGAGAAAGGGGGTTTGGGGTTAAATATCAAGAGAAAGAAAAAGGGTTTTTCATATTTTTAATGACATGTACATCATGTAGGGTTAGTCTATCCGGTTTAACAAACAGTGTAATGACCATGCACCCATCTCTACCTAAGAGTCACATATTACACGGTTATTCTACATGGCCTAACTTACCATGTAGAAGTTGTGCAGTAGATTCTGTCTGAAATGTTAATCCTACCGCACGGTTACCTAGATGATAGTGTATGGTTTGAAAAACCACGCACAAACCCCGCGCATCAATCTTCCAACCCAAAAACATTCATTTTTCCTGAAAAATCAAGGTGGAAACTAATGTATCAGATGTATACTAGAAAAAAATAATGTTAAAAAACAAAAAATTCAAACAATTCATGCCTATAACTCTAGAGAGAAAGTGAAATCCAAAAATGATCTGAGACAAAGGGTGAAATACAAAGCTCGAGTATGATAATTCTCCCCACCATAATTCTTCACACCACAAAAAATTCATAGAAGGCCTGATATGAAAAAAAACTGATACTCATTCATAGATCAAGGATATTCACAGTGGATGTAAATGGAAAGAATACAAGAACACCATAAATAAGAGAAAAAGATTTTATGTTGAACTCTGGAGGCTAGAATGGACTCTCTGCCATGTGGCCTCCAACGCTAAAAGTTAAAACACATCTAATTGATCAATCGAATGACAAGGAATTATCTCAAAGCTTAATCAAACCTCTTAATCCAAAAATACCTTATATATTATAAAAAACTCATACTACATACCTGAAATGAACAAATGAACCTAGAAATAACTTTTTCAGTTCTTAATTCAAACAAGACCATTTGGAACACTCCAACCACAATGTTTACTACAAGAATAAACTAATAATTAGATAATTTAAAATGGTATTATGCATTTCCAAGACCACACTAAGAAATAATATATGTTATCAATATGAGGAGTCCCGAATGAACTCCCCACCATTTAAGATAAACTACCACTGACTTACCCTAGAAGAAATATCAAGGAGACCTATGGTGGGTCTTCCCACCATAATAACCAACCAAATTAAACAACAAGAAAAGACTAACATAGGAACCCGATAAAAGAAAATCAAACCAAATAAAAAAATAATACAAAAATTACCTTTCATGCGAGATGAGAAAATATCCAAATGAACACAAAATAAAACTGAGAATTCTTTACGAGGAACACCACACAAAGACAACAAAAAAAGATTCACATAAAAAATGGTACAACCACTAGGATTTGAAGAAAATTATACAACCACGTCTCTTTATAACCAAGGAGGAACTCTTCCACCCACATGGGTCACAATGTGGAAATGATGTCCCTGTATAACTTTTCACCAAATAGTACAGTTTGAAATAAAATAGCTACACAAGAGGCTTAAACTTTCTCTATTTCTCTCACTAAAGACAGAAGATAGATAAAGGTCCTTCACATCCATGGGGTTCCAAACTGTGCACGAGCTTCACTCCATGGCCTGTGACTGGAGCCCTAATATTTGAATCATCTCCTTCCTCATAACTAGATTTGATAATCCCTAACCATAACTATTTCTTTTGGTGCCACTAGTGGTCACACAATAATCCAAGTAGAACTATCCAAACACAACACACCATAGAACTCACTTCACCTCAACATGGAACTTCACCAAGAAAAGGACATAGAAGATGCACAAGAATATTTATTTAGAATATTCACTCTTTCATTTGAAAGAAAACATGATACTACAAAATTCAACTTAAATCGACCAACTTGGACAACAAACCACTGACATCAACAACCACAATATATTGATTGTGTACAAAAACCAACAGGAAGTGATAACTACAATGAGAATAAGGGACTGATGAAACCAGCATCAGGAATATTCCTCATATCATTAATGAAATTTCCTTCACCACTTGTAGATACTGGATGAATATAAGATGCCTCAATCACCTATTCTTAACGTATCATTAACATAGAAAACATACCTCACCACTTGATCAAAAGTGGACAAATCAAACACAGACACCTTCAAGCATAAAGGTGGGGAAATGTAACTTTATTGACTCAAGAAAATCAAAGAAACTCGAGAGGATACACTCGATCATAAAATAGAGGAGGACTAGTCATTTGAAACTAAAATATAATTTCATTAGGTTGATCAACTTGAGGGACTAACAATGGAGAATTACCCCAAACCATACTTTGAATATCCAATTTATTTTTTTGGGGTTGTAAAGACCCGCAAATTTCAAGGAAATTTTTTTCTTAATTTTCTTTGAAATTTTACAAGAGTGCAGCTTCAGACGGCACCTGATTCCGAGGCCCGGTGTGCCCGGAATCAATTTCCGAAGTTTGGCTCGGGTACGTTCAGTGAACGGACGAGCGGGTTTTTCTATCTTTTGAACCGGTGCCCGGAATCGAATTCTGAGGGCACCGATGAAATCGCAGCGCCGGTATTTGCTTAGAAACGCCTCTTCCGGAGTTGCGTTTGCTCAGACGTGGTTTTTAAATTTTACGGCTTAAGTCAGAAATAAAATAAAGTTTGTGCGACAACTTTATTTTATTTCACTTAAGCTGCTTGGAAGCCACTTGAAGTCACTTAAAGACGGCTTGAACTGAGTTGAACTGGATAGGATGCTATCCAGAAATATCCTACCCCTTGGTAGGATATTTGTGCGGTGGGACCCGCACGAGCCACGCCGTTTCTTTCGCTAAGTAACGCACCCGCGAAAACCCGTCAAAGTAACTGAAAAGTCAACCGACGCGTTTTCTTTAATTCTTAACAGACCATTTAATTGGGCGGTTTATTTCGTGAATTAAATGGACTGTTTCTTCGTGAATTAAATGGGTCGTTTCTTTCGTTGAATTAATTCAACGAATTGATGGATCGTTTCTTAACCGGTTTCGTGTGTTGGCATGTTTATAAAATAAGACCAACCCAAAAATCCTTGGAAAGGATTTGAAAGAATCTTCGTTCCTCCACCCTCTCCGCGAAGAATGCGAAGAACGCGAAGAACGCGAAGAACGCGAAGAACGCCGGCGACCGGAATTCGACGACGCACACCAAGATCTGCGACGTCGACGAGATCTACCCGCGACGTTCTTCGGCGACGCCTCTTCTTCCGCGGCCGACCCTCGTTCGGCAACAAAGGTGAGAATCGGATCTTTTCTTCTCCCTTTTTAATTTCAATATCAACGGATTTAAACTAATTAAATCCGTTTGATCTTGATCCGGAGATTGGCGACGCGACGCCGGATACCGCGACGACGCGACGATCTCCTTCCTCCGCGACGAGCGATTCCGCGACGACCCCTCGTCCGACGACGACGACAAGGTAAGGGTTGATTGGAATATTTTTTCCTTCCCGTGATTTTATTTCTTTTAAAGTAAAGAACTTGATCTTCGAACAATTTTAACATTTAAAATTGTTGTTGATTGTTTTATTGTTCCTCCCGTGGATTATGACTAACGCGGAGGGTGCGGGTCTAACGAACAAGACCCGGCAACCCTCCGCCGATCTTCTCTTTTTGTGCGGATTTGGCGGACGACGACGAACCGTGCGACAAGGGCAATTTGTTGGCTCCGCAGTGAAGATCGTCCCCCGGGAGGAGCATCGGCGCAGACGGAAAAGAAATCGGGCCACCGGAGCATCTCCGGCGGCCCGCGGAAGGCGGCGGCGGCGCGGGTCGCCGGCGCGGCGGCGCCGGCGACCGGAGGCGGCGGCGCCCGGCGCGCCGCCGTGGAGGAAGCCCGCCGCGGCTGAAGCCGCGGCGGCAACGGCGGCCGGTTCCGCGGCCGCGCGGAACCGGGACGGACGCGGCGGCCCGGCCGCGTCCGCGTGACAGGCGGCCCCCCCGCGGGGGCCGCGTCTCCTTCAAAGCCGCGGGTCAACCCCGCGGCGGCGGCTCTTCGGCCGCTCGGCCGAAGACCGAGCCGGCCGGTCCGGTCGGCCCGGTTCGGGCCGGGTCGCCCCGGACCCGGAACCCCCGTTTCGGGCCCTCTTCGGTCTTTCGCCCATATCTTGGGCCTGGGACCTCCAATCGACGTACCGTCAGTGGCTACGCGATCCTTAGATCGAGACGGTCGTTTCGGTATATTATACTCAAGGTTTCGGAAGACTTTGGGTTCGGCCGGGTTGGTTCGTACACGAAACCAACCGGGCCCTCGGAGCGGAAACGCTCATAACTTGAGCTACGGACGTCCGAACGACGTACCGTCAGCTGTGGTAGTTTCCTCTAAGTGAGACGGAACTTTTGGCATACTCCGCCCGAGGATCGGATACAGGCGGAGTACGGTCGGGTTGGTTTTGCCCTAAAAACCAACCGGGCCCCTGGGACAAAAATGCCAATAACTCTCAGACCGGGCGTCCGATTGACGCGCCGTCTGTCGCGTTGAGATCCTGTTGTCGATACGGAACTTTTGGATACATCAACTACGGACTACGTGTCAGTTGATGTATCAGCCCCTCGGCTCGTGGAACGGACCCTCCTAAACGAGCTCGCTTCGTGCGGGAACCCTAGCGCTGGTTGTGACCTCGACGACAGAGCAGAGATCCTCCGTGGACTGCGACGATGGCAGAGCAGAGATCCTCCGTGGACTGCGACGACGGCAGAGCAGAGATCCTCTGTGGACTGCGACGACGGCAGAGCAGAGATCCTCCGTGGACTGCGGCGACGTCTGTGCAGGGATCCTCAGTGGACTGCGTCGACTACTGCACTCAGCGATCCTATGCGGATCAGTGCCCGATCCTATGTGGGTCCTACTACCGGTTCTGTGTGAGCCAGTGCCTACCGGTTCTGTGTGAGCCACTGCCTACAGGTTCTGTGTGAGCCCGATCCTGTGTGGGTCTTCTGCGGGGGTTAGTACCTATCGATCCTTCGTGGGTCCAACGACTTAGACGGATCAGTGATCGTATTTGACGTCATCTGAAAAAGTATACCTGGTTGAGCTGAATCTTATGTTACTCTCCTTTGTGGATTGTGTTGAACTATCCTATGTGGATTTACTATTTACTCTCCTTTGTGGATTGTGTTGAACTATCCTTTGTGGATTTACTGTTTACTCTCCTTGTGGATTTGAGTCTTGCTTTCCTTCGTGGATTGAGTTGTTCTTGAGCTCGTGAGCAGAGTTAGAATTGGGGACTTAGGTATATGTATGGGCATATACCTAAGTCAAGTCAGATGTTACTTCGTGATTGCATCTTTCTTTTGTGCTATATCCTTTGTGGATTTCGGGAGACCTTCGGGGGTCTCGGGGTCCTTACTGAGTAGCTTGTACTCAACCCTGCACGGGCTATGCCCGCACTTCGTGGTGTTGGTTGCAGACGACGGACAGCGCTGATCACGGTTGGGGCGTGGAGCAGGACGGTACCTGGAGGTGGACCACTGGGCGGGACGTGCTCGGAGCGGACGTGGGACCCGAGGAGCCTGGAGGCTATCTGTACCCACCCTTCAGGTGGGATTTCCAGTGGACGACACGAGGCCGCCGTCTTTTCTTCAGTTGCTGTACTTTACTTTTCAGTTGTACTTTACAGTTGGGCTTGTATTTCCGGCCCCTTTTCTTTTCTGCACTTTACTTTCCGCTTGCTGACTCTGTGTGGTTGTTACTTATAAAGGCAATGCCTTCCCTGTTTACTGGGATCTTACGCCTTGGTGCTAGTCGCCAGCCCCTGGCCTATGGAAGGCGGGCTTGGGGTAGTCACGGCACAGGCCCCGAGGACGGGTCGTGACAAATTGGTATCAGAGGTGTTCGGTTCTACCGCAGACTCTGATCGTCCTTCCTTTCTATGTGAAGCAATAGTGTTTAGTGTATTGAGTGTGGTTATCAGTTCAGGGAGCCCAGTGTTGGTGCGGCGGCCGACGTATCCGTACACCAGGACCCTGACTCCTGATTTCCGACTTAATGCATGAAAACATTGATTGCGTGTGTGTTTCAAGTTTTTCTTTGTGATTACTTGTGTCAGCTCACCGGGTATACTGATCTGCTTATGAAAGTCTCAAGTTTTCCTTGTGATTACTTGTGCCAGCTCACCAGGTATACTGTTCTGACTGTGGTGCTCTTGTTCTCCTTTTCAGGATGGCCCCGCGACGACTGCCAGCTAGGGTTCCGAGTGTTGGGCGCGACGGCAGCCCACCGAGCGACGAGGCCTCGGTGCAGGGCCCTTTGCCAGCAGTGGCACCGGCGGTAGCTTTACCCGCCGAGCCACCGATGCTGCCAGTACCAGACGCTGACGATGCACGTCGCCTCAGGGCACTGCATGAGTTTCAGAGCCAGCGACCGCCCAGGTTTCGCGGTGAGGCGGACCCCCAGGCCGCCGAGGACTGGCTAGAGGCGGTGGTACGGATCTTCAGGCTAGTGAGGACACCAGCGGATCTCATGGTGATCCTCGCAGCGAGCCTCCTGCAGGCGGCGGCAGGACGATGGTGGAGCCTGATGCTCCAGGTTCACGATGAGGCATCCTTGCTCTGGGCGGACTTCGAGAGCCTCTTCCGCTCTGAGTTCGTCCCGGCCACCCTCCGAGCGGTGCACATCCAGGAGCTTCTCCAGCTGCGCCAGGGCAGCATGACGGTCGCTCAGTACGCGGCGTGGTTCACGGACCTATCTCGCTACTCGACCGACATGGTACGGGACCCCTTCTTCCGGGCCCGGACCTTCGAGCAGGGCTTGCGACAGGAGATTCGGGCGTCGCTGATCTCTCTCAGCATTCCGACCCAGGTGGGAGTGCTGGAGCGAGCCCTCCTGATCGAGAGCTTCCTGGCAGAGCCTTCTTCAGCGGCGAGACCTAGCGCAGGGCGGCAGGTAGCTGAGTCATCGGCAGCAGGCAGCCGACAGATGACTCACGGGTCCAGGCAGACCAGACCCCCTCGCAGACGGCCTCAGGACACCGGCTCAGCGGTGCGGGGCACACAGCGGAGTGCCAGCCTTTCGAGAGGCAGGCTGTGCTACTCTTGCGGCGGGCAGGGTCACATGGCTCGTGACTGCCCGACTCGCCGACCAGAGGAGCAGCAGACGGTGGAGGGGCCACCCAGGCAGAGGCAGAGGGTCGACCGTGGCGGTCCGCATGGAGGAGGCGGACAAGGCAGAGGAGCTGGCCGAGCAGCGGGTGGTGGGCGACGCTTCCAGGCTCTACCCCCACCACCACCAGGAGGGCCACCTCGACCACAGGGAGCTGGCGGGCAGAGACAGGCCCAGCTCCAGGCAGTGGAGGCCTACGACCCCGACATGCCAGAGATGATTTGAGGTACGATCTGTGTCTATTCCACCCTTGCTGCAGTACTTATAGACACAGGAGCGAGTCACTCTTTCATAGCCTCTGCCCTTGTTCGGAGCTCGGAGATTCCGACTGAGCCGTTGGCTCGATCCTTACGGCTAGAGACTCCTACGGGAGCAGACTCGACGATTACGCACTGGTGCCGGCAGTGTGAGCTTACTCTAGGAGGCGAGAGCTTCGGCTGGGATCTCCTTGTAGCGGCGTCGAGGCCTTACGACGTCATCTTGGGCATGGATTGGCTATCCACGGTTCATGCCCAGATCGACTGTTTTAGGCGCAAGGTGCGATGTGTTCGTACCGACGGGAGCAGGTTTACCTTCACTGGCGAGAAGGGAACCTTTGCAGCAGAGGATGGACTTCCGCGGAGGAGAGTGCAGCCTATCTCTCATCAGTTGGCTAGCCTCATCCTAGGAGCAGTGGATGTGCGGAGTCCGGCTTTTCCTGCAGTGGTGGACCAGTACGTGGACGTCTTTCCCGACGACGTTCCAGGGCTACCTCCTCGTAGAGAGGTAGACTTTTACATCGACTTGTACCCCGGGACAGCCCCGATATCTACTCCAGCATATCTGATGGCCCCCGCCGAGCTTCGAGAGCTGCGGGTACAGTTGGAGGACTTGCAGAGCAAGGGGTTTATCCGACCCAGTGTTTCACCCTGGGCTTCCCCGATTTTGTTCGCCAAGAAGGCGGACGGGAGCTTGCGACTATGTGTCGACTATCGTCGCCTGAACCAGGTGACAGTGAGGAACAAGTATCCGCTGCCACGGATTGATGACCTCTTCGATCAGCTCAAGGGAGCGCGGTGGTTCTCGAAGATAGACCTCCGGTCAGGCTATCATCAGCTCAGAGTTCGAGACGAGGACGTGCAGAAGACGGCCTTCAGGTGTCGGTATGGCCATTATGAGTTCTTGGTTATGCCATTCGGCGTAACCAATGCTCCAGCAGTGTTCATGAGCCTCATGAACAGGATCTTCCAGCCATACCTCGACCGATTTGTCGTTGTCTTCATTGACGACATTTTGGTATACTCGACGACTGAGGAGGAGCATGCCTACCACCTGCGAGTTGTGCTAGACACACTCCGAGAGAACCAGCTTTATGGCAAGCTCTCAAAATGCCAGTTCTGGTTACGTGAGGTCCATTTCTTGGGGCACGTCATTTCTGAGGTGGGAGTTGCAGTGGATCCCGCGAAGATCGAGGCAGTGCTAGCTTGGGAGCCACCCAGGAGCGTGACAGAGGTGCGGAGCTTCTTGGGCCTAGCGGGATATTATCGGAGATTCGTGCCAGACTTCTCCAGAGTTTCAGCACCACTCTCAGCCTTGACGAAGAAGGGGAAACCCTTTGTGTGGTCAGACAGATGTCAGCAGAGCTTCCAGGAGCTGAGACAGAGATTGACCAGCGCACCTATCTTGAGGTTGCCTGAGGAGGGAGTTGGGTACGTAGTTTACTGCGATGCATCAGGGACTGGACTCGGGTGCGTCCTGATGCAGGAGCGGGCCGTGATCGCCTACGGATCACGTCAGTTGAGGCCGCATGAGCAGAACTACGCCACTCATGACCTGGAGTTAGCAGCAGTGGTCTTCGCTCTGAAGACGTGGCGGCACTATCTGATGGGCGAGCGCTTCACGGTCTTTTCTGACCACCAGAGTCTCAGGTATATCTTCTCTCAGAAGGACCTGAACCTGAGACAGCGGAGATGGCTTGAGTTCCTCCAGGACTATGACTTTGAGATAGTCTATACTCCTGGGAAGGGGAACGTAGTAGCCGATGCCCTCAGCAGGAGGACGGGCATTCAGCTACTTGAGGAGGCGACGGAGCAGCTAGCCTCCTTGCAGATATCCTTCGTGGATAGAGACGGAACAGCCTTTCTTCAGTCTCTCACAGTCTCTCCTCCACTTCTACAGCGGGTCAGAGAGGCTCAGCGTGGGGACGCTGACTGTGAGACCCGGCGTGCACTGATATCCTCAGGTCAGGCGCCTGATGGTTTCTCCCTTGGAGCAGAGCACGACATCCTTTTCAGAGGGCGTACCTTCGTACCAGTTGCTTTACGAGAGGAGGTGCTGAGAGAGTTTCACACTTCTCCCTTGGCGGTACATCCCGGAGTGGCGAAGATGTACCAGGATCTCAGACGACAGCACTGGTGGCCGGGCATGAAGAAAGCTGTGGCAGAGTTCGTTTCACGATGCCTCACCTGCCAGCAGGTGAAGGCAGAGCACCAGGTACCAGCAGGCTTGGTACAGCCCTTGGAGGTCCCGGAGTGGAAGTGGGACGGCGTATCTATGGACTTCGTGACTGGACTTCCACGTACTTCCAGAGGTCACGACTACATTTGGGTGATTGTCGACCGACTCACCAAGTCGGCACACTTCTTACCCATCAGAGAGCAGGGCTCAGTGGAGAGCTTGGGACGTCTTTACGTCCAGGAGATCGTACGACTTCACGGTGTGCCATCATCTATCGTCTCCGATCGAGATGCTCTTTTCACTTCCCGGCTTTGGAAGGGGTTGCAGGAGGCGTTCGGGACGCGGCTCCATCTGAGCACAGCCTTCCACCCTCAGACGGATGGTCAGACGGAGAGGACCATACAGACACTCGAGGACATGCTCCGTGCATGTGTTCTCGACTTTGGTCACAGCTGGGAGGACCACCTACCCTTGGTGGAGTTCGCGTACAACAACAGCTACCACTCCACCATCGGGATGGCACCATACGAGGCGTTGTACGGCAGACCCTGCAGATCACCGTTGTGCTGGACAGACCCTGGGGAGTCAGCACTCGTGGGACCAGAGATGGTCCGAGCCACGACAGAGAAGGTACAGATCATCCAGGAGAGGATGAGGACAGCTCAGAGCCGGCAGAAGTCATATGCTGACAGGAGGCGGAGGCCACTAGAGTTCGAGGATGGCGACCACGTCTTTTTGCGTGTCTCACCTCGACGTGGTTTACGGAGATTTGGCCGAGGTGGCAAGTTGTCTCCACGCTTCATCGGGCCTTTCCAGGTCCTCAGCAGGATAGGAGAGGTGGCTTATCGCCTGGCTCTACCACCTCAGTTGCACCGGGTGCACGACGTCTTCCACGTGTCTCAGCTGAGGAGATACGTGCACGACCCGACGCACATCATCGACTTTGGAGGGCTGGACGTGGACGATGGGGCGACTTTTGCAGAGGTCTCAGTGGAGATCGAGGATCGACAGGAGCGGGTCCTACGTGGGCGGTCGATTCCTCTTGTGCGCGTCAGATGGCAGCACGGGAACCTCCAGGAGAGCACTTGGGAGCGGGAGGCTCAGATGCGTGCTCAGTACCCCCATTTGTTCCCCTAGTTTTTGATGTATCTTTACGGGGACGTAAAGCCCTGAGGTGGGAGTAATGTAAAGACCCGAAAATTTCAAGGAAATTTTTTTCTTAATTTTCTTTGGAATTTTACAAGACTGCAGCTTCAGACGGCACCTGATTCCGAGGCCCGGTGTGCCCGGAATCAATTTCCGAAGTTTGGCTCGGGTACGTTCAGTGAACGGACGAGCGGGTTTTTCTATCTTTTGAACCGGTGCCCGGAATCAAATTCTGAGGGCACCGATGAAATCGCAGCGCCGGTATTTGCTTAGAAACGCCTCTTCCGGAGTTGCGTTTGCTCAGACGTGGTTTTTAAATTTTACGGCTTAAGTCAGAAATAAAATAAAGTTTGTGCGACAACTTTATTTTATTTCACTTAAGCTGCTTGGAAGCCACTTGAAGTCACTTAAAGACGGCTTGAACTGAGTTGAACTGGATAGGATGCTATCCAGAAATATCCTACCCCTTGGTAGGATATTTGTGCGGTGGGACCCGCACGAGCCACGCCGTTTCTTTCGCTAAGTAACGCACCCGCGAAAACCCGTCAAAGTAACTGAAAAGTCAACCGACGCGTTTTCTTTAATTCTTAACAGACCATTTAATTGGGCGGTTTATTTCGTGAATTAAATGGACTGTTTCTTCGTGAATTAAATGGGTCGTTTCTTTCGTTGAATTAATTCAACGAATTGATGGATCGTTTCTTAACCGGTTTCGTGTGTTGGCATGTTTATAAAATAAGACCAACCCAAAAATCCTTGGAAAGGATTTGAAAGAATCTTCGTTCCTCCACCCTCTCCGCGAAGAACGCGAAGAACGCGAAGAACGCGAAGAACGCCGGCGACCGGAATTCGACGACGCACACCAAGATCTGCGACGTCGACGAGATCTACCCGCGACGTTCTTCGGCGACGCCTCTTCTTCCGCGGCCGACCCTCGTTCGGCAACAAAGGTGAGAATCGGATCTTTTCTTCTCCCTTTTTAATTTCAATATCAACAGATTTAAACTAATTAAATCCGTTTGATCTTGATCCGGAGATTGGCGACGCGACGCCGGATACCGCGACGACGCGACGATCTCCTTCCTCCGCGACGAGCGATTCCGCGACGACCCCTCGTCCGACGACGACGACAAGGTAAGGGTTGATTGGAATATTTTTTCCTTCCCGTGATTTTATTTCTTTTAAAGTAAAGAACTTGATCTTCGAACAATTTTAACATTTAAAATTGTTGTTGATTGTTTTATTGTTCCTCCCGTGGATTATGACTAACGCGGAGGGTGCGGGTCTAACGAACAAGACCCGGCAACCCTCCGCCGATCTTCTCTTTTTGTGCGGATTTGGCGGACGACGACGAACCGTGCGGCAAGGGCAATTTGTTGGCTCCGCAGTGAAGATCGTCCCCCGGGAGGAGCATCGGCGCAGACGGAAAAGAAATCGGGCCACCGGAGCATCTCCGGCGGCCCGCGGAAGGCGGCGGCGGCGCGGGTCGCCGGCGCGGCGGCGCCGGCGACCGGAGGCGGCGGCGCCCGGCGCGCCGCCGTGGAGGAAGCCCGCCGCGGCTGAAGCCGCGGCGGCAACGGCGGCCGGTTCCGCGGCCGCGCGGAACCGGGACGGACGCGGCGGCCCGGCCGCGTCCGCGTGACAGGCGGCCCCCCCGCGGGGGCCGCGTCTCCTTCAAAGCCGCGGGTCAACCCCGCGGCGGCGGCTCTTCGGCCGCCCGGCCGAAGACCGAGCCGGCCGGTCCGGTCGGCCGGGCCGCGCCCAGGCCGGACCGGACCCGGCCGAGCCGGTTCGGGCCGGGTCGGGCCGGCCCGGTTCGGTCCGACCCGGTTCGGCCGACCCCAGGGGGGGTTCGGGCCGGGTCGCCCCGGACCCGGAACCCCCGTTTCGGGCCCTCTTCGGTCTTTCGCCCATATCTTGGGTCTGGGACCTCCAATCGACGTACCGTCAGCGGCTACGCGATCCTTAGATCGAGACGGTCGTTTCGGTATATTATACTCAAGGTTTCGGAAGACTTTGGGTTCGGCCGGGTTGGTTCGTACACGAAACCAACCGGGCCCTCGGAGCGGAAACGCTCATAACTTGAGCTACGGACGTCCGAACGACGTACCGTCAGCTGTGGTAGTTTCCTCTAAGTGAGATGGAACTTTTGGCATACTCCGCCCGAGGATCGGATACAGGAGGAGTACGGTCGGGTTGGTTTTGCCCTAAAAACCAACCGGGCCCCTGGGACAAAAATGCCAATAACTCTCAGACCGGGCGTCCGATTGACGCGCCGTCTGTCGCGTTGAGATCCTGTTGTCGATACGGAACTTTTGGATACATCAACTACGGACTACGTGTCAGTTGATGTATCAGCCCCTCGGCTCGTGGAGCGGACCCTCCTAAACGAGCTCGCTTCGTGCGGGAACCCTAGCGCTGGCTGTGACCTCGACGACAGAGCAGAGATCCTCCGTGGACTGCGACGACGGCAGAGCAGAGATCCTCCGTGGACTGCGACGACGGCAGAGCAGAGATCCTCCGTGGACTGCGACGACGGCAGAGCAGAGATCCTCCGTGGACTGCGGCGACGACTGTGCAGGGATCCTCAGTGGACTGCGTCGACTACTGCACTCAGCGATCCTATGCGGATCAGTGCCCGATCCTATGTGGGTCCTACTACCGGTTCTGTGTGAGCCACTGCCTACCGGTTCTGTGTGAGCCACTGCCTACAGGTTCTGTGTGAGCCCGATCCTGTGTGGGTCTTCTGCGGGGGTTAGTACCTATCGATCCTTCGTGGGTCCGACGACTTAGACGGATCAGTGATCGTCTTTGACGTCATCTGAAAAAGTATACCTGGTTGAGCTGAATCTTATGTTACTCTCCTTTGTGGACTGTGTTGAACTATCCTATGTGGATTTACTATTTACTCTCCTTTGTGGATTGTGTTGAACTATCCTTTGTGGATTTACTGTTTACTCTCCTTGTGGATTTGAGTCTTGCTTTCCTTCGTGGATTGAGTTGTTCTTGAGCTCGTGAGCAGAGTTAGAATTGGGGACTTAGGTATATGTATGGGCATATACCTAAGTCAAGTCAGATGTTACTTCGTGATTGCATCTTTCTTTTGTGCTATATCCTTTGTGGATTTCGGGAGACCTTCGGGGGTCTCGGGGTCCTTACTGAGTAGCTTGTACTCACCCCTGCACGGGCTATGCCCGCACTTCGTGGTGTTGGTTGCAGACGACGGACAGCGCTGATCACGGTTGGGGCGTGGAGCAGGACGGTACCTGGAGGTGGACCACTGGGCGGGACGTGCTCGGAGCGGACGTGGGACCCGAGGAGCCTGGAGGCTATCTGTACCCACCCTTCAGGTGGTATTTCCAGTGGACGACACGAGGCCGCCGTCTTTTCTTCAGTTGCTGTACTTTACTTTTCAGTTGTACTTTACAGTTGGGCTTGTATTTCCGGCCCCTTTTCTTTTCTGCACTTTACTTTCCGCTTGCTGACTCTGTGTGGTTGTTACTTATAAAGGCAATGCCTTCCCTGTTTACTGGGATTTTACGCCTTGGTGCTAGTCGCCAGCCCCTGGCCTATGGAAGGCGGGCTTGGGGTAGTCACGGCACGGGCCCCGAGGACGGGTCGTGACAGGGGTGTACACTAGTCAACAAGAAAATTGAGAATCTGGATCAAATGAGGCCATTGGCCTAAACTCACCATAAAAAACACTGAAAAATGGAGTGGACCAACTCAAAGGCTTCCTAAAACATTTTTCAAAAGGACCCACTAACCAATATTTCAAAATAATCTCATCGTTAAGAAATCAAACTTAAAAAACCATTTCAACAAAAAGAGTTATCAATCTCAGAATAGTTTACTAGTAATTTTCTCAAATAATAAGGAGAAACACCACATAACAATTAGTTATCAAAACATCACCCCTTTATAAAAAGATAATTTTAAAATAAAATAATATTTGTGGGTTGCACACTCACTAATGGCATTCCATATAGTCTCACACATATGTACAATCATTCCATATCAAGCACATTTCCATTCATATCAATCCATAATCTCACCCACTTATTCCCTTATCAATCCAAATTTCCCATATATCCATAGAAGTGATCACTCATAGAAATACCAATGGTTAAAATAAAACATTCTCATTTCAAAACTCGAAATACTTTTCCAAGCCCACCAACCAAAAATTCAACATAATTTTCAAACTCCACACATCAAACCATTTTATTTTTCATCATAATAAAACCCCATGGATTCCATCCAAAAATCCAACTCATCCCATTCCAAAAATGTTTTCAAAAATATAAAAAATAATAATTCCAGCAAATCCTATTTGTTTTAAAACTCGCTTCCTTCTATTTAAAACAAGCTTCCAAAACCTTTTTCAAAACCAATTCTTGATTCCCAAATGAACCATTTTGTAAGAATATAATTTTTTAAATCTTCCATAAAAATTATTCTAATAACTCATTTTAAATATTCCCAAAACAGAACCATTTCTGATTTAAAATCTACTTTTCATAATTTCCAAAAACTAAGGTTTTCAAAAACCATTCTTAGAACCCAAGAGGACACAAAATATTTAAAATGTGGGAAATAATGTCAATGGGTGACTTGGCTATATGGATGGTGAACAAATTACAATTGCACCATCATTATAGAGAGTATTTTGGGGTCATATTCTTGAATCCACATGGATTTCTAGGCCATGTGAGCCTACAAAGACCATTGACCCAAATCTCATTCCATTTCCCCAGACATAAAACAACCCATAAGGACCAAATAACTCGAATAAAACCAAAAATCCTAGGGAAACTCGAGTCTTATCATGAGGTATTCTAGCTAGGCACCCTACTCATAATTTGAACATCATGTCTTGAAAATCCTAGCCCTGTACCACCAAGACTATTTCCCAAATAACACGATCCAAAAGAGTGTACTTACTCTGATACCATTTTTTCACAAACTAGACCAGGGTGACATGGAGCCCAACACTTTACCCAGGCTGTGGAATGGATTGAAGGGTGTTCTGAATCCCCAAGGGCTGGAAACTAGCACCTGGGTATCAACATTATGCATTGGGAACAATTTAAACCATTTGGATAAGAATAAATAAACAACTAAAATAAAAAAGTCATTCCTAAATAAATATGAACAACAAGGTACAAAAAATTATAGATTTAATTTTAACAAATTTTTTTACGAAACTCAAATGGTCTAAAAAATAAAGGGAAAAAAATACACTACCCCAAAAACACATTTTAACTAGAGTAGAATCCTCCTTGAGCTACCACCACTAACCTATAACTAGAGGATCATTAGAAAAAAGAAGCTCCAATATCTCCATAACTCATCCTTCCTTCAAATGGTTCATACAAACAAAGTCTACATACACCCAAATAGTTGATGTTGGGTGTGATCTAATTCCCAGTATGATTCCACCCAAAAAAGGATTCTATGTTATAACATTAAAAGATAAATTAATATGTGTTGTTTACACAAAATCTATTGGAACATTTTTAGGAAAATATTTTAAAGGGAAACCATTTCTTTAAGGATAGAGTTTACTAAAAAATTCACAGGTAACATTTAAAATGGATATTTTACTAAATAAACATAATTTAAAATGAAAAACTCCAAAGGTCCACCATATGCCGACAAATGAAACCACATTTCATAGGACAAATGTCACAATTAGGCACCATAAGTAAATCCCTACAGTGATCTAGATTGAGTGATACACTAGAACCTCTTACCTCAGTGAAAGGTAGTATAATAACCATGAATAGTAGCTTTCTCATAGATGATTCACTCAGAGGGGACATACCAATGGCCTAGTGGTCTCTAACCATCAGCATAGTTTAGTAAGTGTTGTAATCATCAATCCAGCAAATTGAAATCTAGACAAACCACTTCTGAATCACTAGCATACTATATTGAGTCCTCCCACCTAGATAGATGGGATTCCATATGTGCTCAAATTCTTATTTCAGATGTCAAACATTCCACTACATTCACATTCACGTCCCAAGAATTATAAATACACCAATAACTCACAATTTTCTATAAACCAAACCACTTTCCATTTTACATACACACTAAAACAATTTTAAGTCTATTTTCCACTAAAATAACAATTCATAAAACCCCTTTGAATTAATAATGAGAAAGTCACATAAACAATTTAACCATTTTCTTTGGCTAATCCCCTTACAAATCGACACACAAAAACCAATTACACTTTAAAACATACTTCCCATTCATTTATACAATTCACAAATCACATTAAAAGTGAAAAACACAATCCAATATTGTAATGTATTCCATTTCCCTTTAAAACCCTACTTTTAAACTTGTTCTCACCTTAAGTTCCATTGAATACCCACTCCTAACTTTTAACATTTCCATGAAAAAAATTAATAAATCACCATAATAAATAAACCTACAAATGTTCAACATTTTTCTTTGAAAATCCCATTTTCATTACATATAAATGTCAAAATGCTTCCAAAATAGATTTCACACCATAATATAAATTCATATAATTCATTCATAAAGACATAAAAGAATATAAAAATCATATAATAATGTTTAATCATGGAACCACCTACCTCAAGGGTAGAAACTTCTGGAAATTTGTGTCAAACGAAAAACAATCAACGAAAAGAACCTAGTAAGGCTGGATCAAACACTAAATGTCATGATCGAACCCTAATAAACAATATTCAACCTTAATTCAGACACCCAACCCACTAGAGAACAAAAACCCAAAATAAGAAGAAATGAAACCGAAGAAAAGAAGGGAAAATCAAGGAGGAAAACCATTATCATGAGGTTTCCATGATCAATCCACACCAAATCCACCTAAGGAATCGATTCTAAGGGATCCAAGAGGAGGAGAGGGTGGAACATAAGGAAGGGGAGGCCAAATGGGTTGAGAAAGGGGGTTTTGGGGTTAAATTCCAAGAGAAAGTAAATGGTATTTTTAGATTTTTAATGACTTAGACATCAGACATGTTTAGTCTGCACAATTTTTTAAATTGTGTGGTGACCATATGCCCCTGTCCACCTAAGATACATATACTATAGAGTTAGTTTGAATAATCTAAATTACCATGAGTAAGTAATGAAATAGATTCTGTCCAAGAGTTTCAACCTACCGCACTGTTACCTAGAGGATGGAACCCTATTTGGAAAATCGGGCACCAACCATGCACATCAATATGCCAACCCAAAAACTTGCATTTTTTTTAAACCTCAAGGGGAACTCATTGGAAAGAAAAAAAATGAAATAAATAAAATAAATGCCTAAAAATTCAAACCCATCATAGCCAGAACTCGGGGGAGAAACTAGAATCCAAAATGAATTGAGATAATGGGTGAAATCAAAAACTCAAGTGTGCCAACTATGGATGTAGGTCGGCATGGAATATATATAAATATACATATATTTGTGTTACATATTTGTTCATGAATTAAATTTCATATTTTTTCTATATGTTTGAGATAGATTCTCTACTGTTTGAAATGTTTGTTTTTTTCATGTGTTAAGGTTTATCTTTATTTTAAATAATTAGTATAAATGATCATGATGTTATGTTATTATATATATATTACATATAATGAATATGAATAACATCTAGGGATATAGACTATGTTTAGTGTTAGGAGTAGTAAAAATTGGGTTCAGGGTAGACTCCTAGGAGAGCTTTGTGTGATCCCATAAACTGAATATGATCTTTTTATGTTTCTAATACACCTTCATGTTAGAGAATATTTCATCTAGAAGTATTATTTGGAAAATTCTGGTTAATGGGGGTTACAATTCTATTACAAGGTAGGATTTTTCGTTTTTACCACTAAATTTGGAAAATAATGTCATTGAGAATCCTCCCATACCTTATATGGGGTTAAGGCAGTAGGGCCACTTCAATTAGAAGTTTTTATATTAGTTCATTTCATTGGAATAATATTTTAGAACAGTGGTGGATGATTTCATGATTTACACCACTATATTTCTATATATTTCCATAGAACTAGAGGCCCTTAGGATGATGAACAATGGGTTGAAATATATTTGGAAATATTTAAACTAGTAAAGAAATTATGGATTGAAATGTTAAGCTGAGATTGATATCATGCCAAGTGATTAGTCTTTTTCAATGCCCATGTATCATATTGTTCTAGATGATCTGAGGGAGATCACATTTTAGTTCAATGAATTAGAGAGAATGGAATTGATAAGGCTGAGTAATTCCTTATAAAATTCACCTATGTTTTTACCAAGGAGGAAAAAATTATATTCTTCAATGTTTTGATTACTAGAAGATGAATGTGGTGAAAGTGAATAATTATTAGATGTTTCCTAGGATTGATGATCTTTTATATCAGATCTAGAGAGCCCATTGGTTCTCCAATTTTGATCTTCGATTGGGTTATCATGAATTGGGAGTTATAATGAAAGAAATGTTGAAGATATTATTTTAAAGTTATTATATAATGTAAGAGTATTGTGTGGTTCTATTAATGATGAAAAACATTCTGTATGTATTTAAATCCCTGATAAATAATTTATTCCATCCACAATTAGAATAATTAACTGTAGGATTCATCTATTCTATCATCATCTACTCACTGACACCAGAGCAACATGATAGACACCTAGAGATAGACCTGTGTATGAACATAGCACACAGTCTTTACATGAAGCTATCTAAGTGTGACTTTTGTATACTATAGGTGAAGTTCCTATGATATGTGGTTTTTGGTATTGGTATATCGGTAGACTGAGACACGAATGAGGTATTTATGTACTATAAATGTTCTCAAAACATGTTTTAGATTAGGAACATTATGGGTTTTAAAAGATAATATTGTTAGTTTATATAGGAATTATCTCAACTATTGACAGTGCCAAAAAATAAATAAGTTATGTTACAAAGGTTTGACCAATGTTAGGATGTGTTCCTTGAGGTAAAGATAATATTGAAGACATCTCCAGTAATGATACTCGTTGTGATTGAGATGGAGTTTTCAATGTACTTTATTGCATATGGTGTTGGTCTAGGAGTGGTGATAATAAAAATAGAGTAGGTAGTAGCCTAAGAGTTTCATCGACAACATCTACATGAGAGAAATTATCCTACACATGACATGGAGCTACCAACCATGGTCCATTATCTGAAATATTGGAGTAAATATCTCTTCTCTGATAGATTTTTTATCTACATATATTACAATAGACTTCACTATATCTTCACATTGAGGGACATGAATCTGTGACAGATGTGTTGGGTTGAGTGTTTATTGATGTTCGATATTGATAAAATGTAATTATCTAAAAACATTAATGTTATTATAGATGCTCGTATCCATAAGACAAAAGATAAGTAGGATCATACACATAGTCCCTCAAAGGGATAGTGATGTTTTTTGAAATTATTGGCTATCTTGAGGGTGGATTATTTAGAGGATCATGTATGTATAACATTTTCTTCTTTATTTATTACATTGTATATTTGATAATGGGAGAAGAATGGCTAGTAATCTGACATAGAGTGTCTATAGTGATGGAATGGCTAGCTGGAGGTTACACGATACTAAGATGGTTTATGGATGAAGATGATGTGGTAATGGTAAAATAGAGCATTACAATATATGTTTACATCATATAGGAGATGGTGAGAGGTTCGAATAACTTTATATGGGAGTTACATCCTGGTGTGACAAAGATGTACAAATACTTTAGGAATTAGATCTAGTGGTTGGGAATAAAGTGGGATTCCACATAATTTTTCTTCTGATTCCTTACATGCTTAAGGGTAAAGACTAACCACCATTATTCCAGTAGTTTCTCTATCCACATATAGTTCCCATGTGGATGTGGGAGTATTTCACGATAGAATTTTTGGTAGGGTTACCAAAACCTTGATGATTGATGACATTGTCTGGGTGATTATCATTTTGTAGATGAAGGCTACTAACCTCTCCCTCATCAGAGAGAATCACTCAATGGAGGATCTCATAAGGATAAATTTTTGAGAGGTCATACTCATTCACAGAGTTCCCTTTAGAAATATTTCAGATAGATACACTCCTTTTATTTAGTTCCTTTCGTAGGGAATATAAAAATACTTGTGGACCCATATGAGATTGACCACGACAGACCATCCTCAAATCAATGGACTGTCCACATAGACTGTATTCAAATTGGAAGATATGATTTGAGATTGTTTGTTATACTTCTGTGGATCATAGGATAATCACCTATTCTTGATCAATATTGCTTTCAATAACTGTTACTAGGCCCTGATTCATATGTCACCTTATGAGTCTCTTTATGGTAGACTGTTTCACATACCACTCTATTTGATTGATGTGGGTGAGATAGTGATAATTGTAATGATCATGGTCCGAGAGACCTCTGAGAGAGTTAATATGATTCAAAAGATGTTGATCAATGCTTAGAGATGATGGAGATCTTATGTTGATTGTTGGAGGATACCATTGGAGTTCACTATGGGAGATTAGGATTTCTTGTGAGTGTCTCCTTGGTTGGAGAATATATGTTTGATGATTTTGATCAAGCTAGAAATATTTTTTGAGGGACCCTTTTTGTAGCACCCCAAGCTTCCATGATACGCTTCTTTTTGAATAATACAATAGTGTGTGATGTACGCAACACCGAGTTCAAGTGCATCATGACCTATCAATCTAGACTTTTAAAAAGAGGTTATGAATAGTAATAAACTCATTTTTAATTATATATATATCCCATATAATTTTAACATTCATATTTTTTTTCATAGACATAATATAAGGACAAATTCAATTTTTCAGATAAAAGAATTGTTCTTCAAAAAATGCACTTTTTCCACCTTTAAATGGATAACCATTTCTAAATAAAATATTTGAGAATTTTATATATTCAATTTGATTAAATTAAATTATTATTTAGAATTAGGACATAAAAATTTAGTTTTGATAACGTTTTGGTGTTTTTCTGATAACTTTCATATTTTGATGAATAGTGAAAGATACTCAATTTTAATTGAAAACAATTTTTTTAATAAAAATAATATAGAGTGTTAAATTATAAATTTAGAATTATTTTTAATTATTATTAGATTATATTTTTATCATTTAATCAAATTTTTGTCATTGGATGAAATTTTATTTTTAAATTGGACATAAGCACATATCAATCTTTGGATTGTTTTTACATATCAAAAACTCACTTTCTGGTTTTGACAATGGGAATTAATTTTAAATTAATTGATTCAACTTATATTATTTGAATTTCGTAAAATTAAATTCATTTTTGGATTCTGAATATCAAAATTAACATAGGGGGATGTTTTGGTATTTTTCTGAAAAATTTCAATTTTTGATTAATACTGAAAAACACTACATTATTGTTCCAAACCGACTATTAATTAAATAATAATTACTTTTATTTAAATTTATTTTAAAGTAAAAATAGATATATAACACCAATATTAATCCAATTTAAATCATTGGTGTCATTTTATAATAATATTAGATTTATAAAATTTTATTGAACTTTTTAACGTCTTTTACCTACCTTCTAGGCATATTTAAAAAGTTGCATAAAACATAATTTTACCAATTCATTGAATTGAATTTAAAAAATACTAGAGATATTTTTGATATCAGTAAGTATAATGTGGTTCAATAAGATAATAATAATTTTTGATGAATTGTAACTTTTGAATTTTATTTACAATGGTTAAAAGTAAATAAGGTAATTAAAGGTAAAAATGATATTATAATTACCCTAAAACATGTCTTAATTCTATTGGATAATTGTATTTAGACCTAAGTAAACCTTGGTAATGAAATAATATCCTTTCTTAATGACTTGGATTAGATTAAGACATTTATTATTAAATTATTTGAAGAAGAGTTAAATGTGTTATATTCAAATTATAATAACTAAACCATTTTTAATATAGGGTTATACATAAGATAAATTGGACTATAAATACTAATTAGAAATATGAAAATATTTCCTACATCATTATATTATATATATATGTTTTATACATTAAATAATTAAATTTATTTATGACACAATGATGATGTAGTAATTACCTTATTAATGAAAGATTAAAATAATTGATATTATAAATATACAAATAAATGTAAATTGAGACTTATGATGCATTACACTAATTTTTTAGGTTAATATGACATGTTATTATTAATTTAATGTATTTTATTCTATGTAATGAATTATTTTTTATTTTCACAAAAACTAAATACTAAATAGTGTCAAAATTGACATAAATGAGTTTAAAACAAATACAATATTATTAATTGATATAATATTCCTAAAAATATAAGGTTCTGCCAAAGGACACATATTATGATAAATATGTCATTAATGAACCACTTGGGGATCTCTTGTCAATTTATAGAATGTTTATTAACCATGTAATATAAAAATATAAGAAGACATTGTAAAAATTTAAATATTTAACTAAGAGTTAAATAAAAAAGATAAGGTTAAAATGGTGAAATAAACTTGTATAAAACATATAGGATGAGATTATTTCGACCCATACCCACCTTAGTGTCAAAATAAATCCTTTATGAGCAATTATAAGCTGAAAATTATTTTAGAATAAATTAATATTTCAAGCTTTTCCTAAAGTCCCCATCACCTCTCTTATAAAAGGGTACTTACCCTTCTCTAAATTTCACACCTCCAAAACCATTTGGCATGGACAAACCCTGATCAAATATCCTCCCAACTACCTCACTTAAACCTAGAGTTATTAATTTGATAATAAATCCAACCTAAGGAGCCCTTTTGATAAAATCAAAAAGAATCATTCAGAGAAGAGGTAATAATTTCGTCACCTCTTTCAAAGTTCTTTTCTTCATCCACTTCATATTTCTTTGTTGTTTCCATAAAAATGTAATAACTCCATTACCTTATATATAATATGAAGTTATTATAAATATTTTACAACCATTTTCATTATTATATTGCTCCTATAAATGAAAAAGTCACCATATGTGCATACATACGGCTTACCGTCTCCACATCGTGGTGTAGTTTGTTATTCAACACTTCATTATTTGGATGGGAATAATAATGAGTATAATTGATGTAAATAATAAATATAAAATGTTAATTATTCTTTATATATTATACACCACCCAATTTCATATGATTTCACCATCAATAGAATGGTATTTTAGTTTGTGCGTATGTACGAATTACCGTCTCCACGAATGTGATGAGATTCATTCCCATCGATATCATTAAAGAGTAATTTTGATTTTATGATTTAAAATAATAACTAAGAACATAATATCATTCTGGATATGAATTAAATACATCCTATCCATTACAAACATGACTTATGTAACAAAACATATAAAGGAAAATGAGTTAGTTAACTCCCAAAACAATGATACTATTGAAATTTTAAATATTATTAAAAAAAATACTAGAAGATCATATATGATATCATATTTTTGTATGTGGTTATTGTATAATTTAATAAAAATACATTAACCATTATAAAGTAGGTTAATGTACCCTCTAATAAAGAAGAATTCAAAATAAGAGTTAATTTTACAATTTATTTATTATCGGAGGTTGTGTATACATGAGTATATACTCAGACACCTTCATTTTCCTCATACGTGTTTCTTAAAATTGTATTTCAAAAAAAAAATTCTATTTACTATAAAATGGTTTAATGTTATTTATAGCGTTGTTTTTCTTTTTATAAAATGGTTTGAAAGGAATATTTCTGTCATTTTTCAAACAAGGTACTTTATGACCATTTTGAAAAATTAAGGTAAGAATATTTATTTAACTTATACAGCGAGTGCGGCTATTTTGCATCGTCATAACACCATCGAAGCTTCCCTTAATAGCTTATAATAATATTTTCAAAATAAATGTTTTCTTTTATAATTATGCGACTTTTAAATTATTTCAAAATATAAAGTGATATTTCTCTCAAATAGTTTTGATTTCATCTATATTAACATCTTTTGATGGATTTTACAATTATTTGAAGTTGATTTATTACGATACAATCTTCCATATTGTATTGAAGGTTTTTTTAGATTTATGACTGTGTATGTGTTATTTTTATACCATTCAAATTTTATGGTTAAAGTATTGACATTTCGTATGCTATTTTTAATAAGAATGTTTATATTATGATTCAACATTTTCATATGAGGAATCCATTGGACTTAATAAGTGACGGGTGGAGCCCAAGATAGCTCCTAGATGAATTGGTACGTCTCATGTGATAAACTAGTGTCTTGGAACAAGGCCATGAAAATATCTTATTTGTAGTCTTTGCATGAGGCCTTGACTATTTGGTTATGATGTCTAGTATTATGCATTCCATCCTTATGAAATTAGCTATTGATATTTCATGTGATTATTCGACTAGTATAATATCCATGTGAATAAGTAAATAGATTTATTTGATTTTCCTTTCCCATATTATACTGATTTTTATTTTAAAAGTCATGTGTTTTAGTCTTATACATTTCCTTCAATTTTTATGCTTATTTGTGAAAGTTTCCGAAAAATTGTTATCCCTATTGAGCATCTGAGCTCACCCCTTTCTTATGTTTTATTTTCCCCTGGATGTGAAGTAGTATATTATGATTGACCTGTAGGGATATGATATGGGATATTAGTGTGTTTAGAAGAGACACAATGTTTTTTTTTCATTTCATGATGTAATGTAAAACTTATGTATGTATCTAGTACTTCCAAGGCTACTAAAATGATTGGTCTTTCGGGATTTGATACCTTATGATCATTCCAATGTTATGTAATAACGCACTGACTCTAGGTAACTAGGGTTGGGAATTACACTTTGAGATCATAGAATGAATGTGGGATATATCATAATATTTGAGAATTCGACCACATTATTTAGGAATGCTCGATGAGTTACACATTTCTAAGATATAGAGGTATATCCCAGATCTTTCACATGTTATATATTATGAGGGAGTTGAGTTGGAACTTTATGAATCTTATGAGGAGTTTCCATATTGGATTATAGATAGGGGTGATATATTCCACTAAGGGAAAGCGATACCACTATTCTGGATTTGGTGTAATCATAGATGAATTTTGGAGGAGATGTGGGGGCGAGTGTATGATGTTCAAGTTCAATTTCCTGAGTTGTTTGTGTATGATTTCTAGTGATAATTCATTAGGATGAGAATTAAAGAGAGGGGTATAATTTTACCATCCTAAATTTAATAAGACAATAAAAAATTTAATGATAATAATTTATGTATATTTCTATGTTAAAATTTCTCTTTTTAATAAAAATTAAATAATAGATCATTTAAAGGATCTCTGTGAGCGTAAAATTTCAGATAACACATTTTAATATTCTATGGAATATTTCTAGAGTTAGTCATTGAGTTAGTGTGAGATTTCAAGTCATAGGGAGCCTGAAAATAGATTGAATAAAAATATTAAATGAAGAGTTATTTTTCCAAAATAATTGAATATCTGCCAAATGGTGCATCATATGTGAAATCTAAGGCCATAGTTAAGTCTAATATGGGGGGTTTTCCCTTGTAATGACATAATCGTCTTGTGCATCAGGTTTTTGGTTATATAACACTTATGGGTAATAATAATTGTATAATTATTATTATTTTCATCGAAGAAATAAAATAGAAAAAACATGGGCAACTATACAATTTTGTTTTTTTAATTAAGAAGCAACATTTTACCATGGGTGAATTACTAGGAGGATAAATAATAATATGGATATTATTTTTCCCCACATAAATGAAATTGTGTGATTATTTTAAATTTATTTACCACAAGGTAGTTAATGGATGTTTGTATTTTAAAATATCAATGCTAAAAATGATTGGAGATAATTAATTGTAAAATAATATTTTTTATTATTTTTATTACTATTAATTTTTGAAAAATAATATTTTTTGGGGAAAAAATAATTTTTATGAATATTTCGGATAAAATATATAGGTATATATACATATATGTTGGTGTATTTATGGATTAAATATATATAATTTTTGTATATGAGTGAAATAATTATATATATATATATATATTGGTGTGTATATATATTTATATATGAGGATATAATTCTATCTGTATATATATATAATGTAGATATAAATATATATATATATAAATATTAATTTATATTTTTACAGAATGATTTTGTAGTGACCCTGACCCCAGCAACCCATGGCTGATGCCTGCTACCATTACATTGGCATAAGATACAAGGAATTTCATCCTAAAGGGCTAAATATTTTAGTTTCTTTGGTAATATGGTTACACCCATGAGTCTTGTATTATAATTGAATACACAATATAAAATATAATGTTTTTTTATATTAACTTTATTCCATCTATTATATCCTTAAATATCAGTTATATTAAACTTAATCAATTAATGGGGAAATGAAACAGAAAAATGGTGATCTCAAATGATCAGTAAGAGTTAAGTAAAACAGAATATATCATGAATCAATAAGCATAATCAATACAGGATGCTAAATGACTTAACACAAATTCCATTAATATAACTTGAATGCTTGAGTAGATAATGATGAATCAATATGTCAATGTATATAACTGAAAACACATGCCATTTAATCAATAATATAATAATGAAATGCATCCACAGACAATATCACTGAGAAAATATCACGAATAAAGAAAACACATTCTGAATAAAGGAATTTCTTAATTATTGGACATCATGTCTCTTACAAACAAGATACCTTCACCACCAGGATCTATCCTAAAGATAGTTTAAAACATAATGGGTAAAAACTGATTGATCTCGACTACTCTATCTATGTTATCATGATCCATCATCATGAAGGTTTATAACATGTCAATTAAAAATTCCTATGGTTTTCCGAATGATATTATCTCAACAGAATACTGATGCATCGAGGGGACTACATTAAATGGACCCCAACCAATTTCATACCTATCCAAATCATTTATTATATATCAAATAATTAATTTAAATCATAAAAAATGATAAATAATAAATATATATATTTACTAAGGGATAAATATTTATTAATTTTCCCCAGTTTATCAAAAAATATAAAAGAAAATACCATATGAATAAATAGTATATATTTAAATAATTAAATGTATACATGATAAATTAAAATGACATTTACGGGAAATTAAATTCCCACAAAAAGGTGATTGATTCAAAGTAAATTTAATGAGAAAAAAATGAGTCAAAGAAGTGATTTCTAATACTTTCTTTGGTCAAAGTGAACAAAAACCATATAGAGGAAGATTAAGGATATTAAAAATAAAATATATACCTATTGGGGTAATAATACAGGTTTTATGCGATTGATGAATAAAAACATCATAAAATATCTTTAAAAATATTATTTAGGAAAATATCATTTTCACCGTTTTTTTTGAAAATAATATTTTTAAAAATAAATATCAATAACAAATATCATATAACATATTGAATTTTTTTTATTTAAATATAAAATTTGAATCATATAATTTATGGATGAAAACATTTTAGTGGTCATGAAGGTTGGAAATAATGTTTATGTTATACCTGTTAAAACATGTATTCCTATAAGGTATTCAGTAAAATCCAACCATGTATTGTTTTTAAAATGAAATAATGAATGACTTAAATTTTTTATGAATGAGTTAAAATGGGTGAAATTTTCTTTTAATAAATCATTTTTAAGAGTTAATAAATTTTAATTCTTTTTTATAACACATGGTTTTGAGGGAAAACATATTTTTGACTAAAGATAGAAATGAAGTCATGTTATGTTGAAAAAATTTTCTAAAACATTTTAAGTAACAAAATTTTAAATAATGGAGCTATTATTTAAAATATTTAATTAATAAATAATCAAGAAGATAATTTCAAGGGTTTATTAGGAACTGTTCATGTAATTGACTTCAATTTATATTCATGAATAGAAAATCTCAACTAGAAAGTGATTGTAAAATAAACCCTTAAAATGATAATAACATTGAATTAAGAATTAATAAATGAATATATAATTTTTTTCCATAATAAATCAAAATATTAAAATTTAAAATACAACACAATAAAATAAAAATTCATTAAACACCTAATCTTATCATGACATAATAAATGAAGTATATGTTTAACCCAATCATTGGAAATTAAGTAAGCACATTTTTACCTTAATCACTATAAATAAATTTAATTGTTTTCACTAATCATTATGTTAAAAAATAAGGTTGAACCAATAAAAAATTATATATTATACTAATTATAAATTTTGAATCCATTTTTCCTAATTCAATTCACATAAATGGTTAAAATTAATTTACAATTAATTTTATAAACATGATGAGAAAACAATGTTTAAAGTGAAAATGTTCAATAGTTTACTATGTTTTTCAACACTAAATTCAATATAAAAAAAATTAGAATGGAATAAATAAGATTAATATATGTATAATTTAACTAATTAAAAATTTAAAGCAATGAATATATATTTTGACATTATAAATTATTTGGTTGAAAAGAAAGTTTTGAATAAAAATTTTGTATTTTTATCACTAGTCATAAAAAATGAAACTTCTCAGGAAAATATAATTTTTATTTATTTATTCTATTTCTGAAATTAATATTTCAAAAAATGAAAATTATTTTTTCAAAGAAAATTTATAAAAGTTTTTAAATTTGATTTTACAACATGTGCTCCATTAAAATGCGATAAAACTTCTTTTTGAACAATGAAGCCTTTTATGCGTAAAATTGGATTTGTTCTTATTTTATGGGTATAAAATCTATTGGATGAATGTAAAAATGTTTGATTTAATATATAGAATAGAAATTTCATTAATAGAATTCGATTACATAAACTAATTTAATTTACTATGATAAAATGGGTTTGGAACGTAACAAAAATTATAAAATAATATCCTTTATATATGTTTTAATATTCATTTAAAAAAAATTAAATAAATCCTGTATTTTAATTAGTAAATTAATACTATTTATAACCTACAATTTAATATCTAGGAGGTAATTTTAATTTTAAATAATAATATTAATAGTATTCAGTAAAACTCAGTCTTGTGTGTAACCCACACAATCAAAGAAACTTGTTATTACTTATAACACAAGATAAAATCAATATTGCATGTAACACAAGATAAAATCATATTTGGGTGTAATGAAAGGTAAATTAGTGTTACATGTAAAATATTCAATTAAATAAAATATTTTTATTTCAAAATTATTATTGTGTTACATTTTCCCCACCTTGAATTAATTGCATCCTTGCAATTTAAACTGTGTCTCTCTTTTTTAAGGATTAAAATTTGGAAATACCACTGTTGAAAAACCTATATCATAAAAGAGGTAATAATATATCCTATTAATAAGAGAGATAATTAAGAACTCAATTCTTCAAATATAACACTTAACTATGTTTATATATAGGATAAAATATGTTTCATGTAAAGATATTGACATAGAGAAAAAAACATAAATATTTTTAGAGTGTTTGATGCCAATGATCACTAGAAAGTTTGTGATAAATAGAACATTGTGGGGATAAAACCCATAAATATTTGATGATTTTAAATGCATTATGTTCAATAAAAATTAAGGAATTATGATAATATTTTTTATTCAAGGCCCTTTTTCCTCGAGTTTAGGAATTCACTCACTCCCTAAGAATATAATAAAATATACGTACTTGATAGGTTTCTATTTAATAAGAAAATTTTCAAATTATTTATGCCTTATATTTATTTCCAATTCTTCACATAATATAATAAATGTATATCCAAAAATTAACATTTACCCCTGATGCACTAAAATTCAATTTTAACGAATTGTATGGTTCGTAATAGAGTGACAACTATTTCCATCCATCTGTAGCTATTTTCCAAAACCAATGTGGTTTTCCCTGGTTTTAGAATATAATAAATTTTTATCTAAAACCTTGTCTAATGTTTAACAAAAACTATCTCATAAATGGTTAACCATATTACCTTTCAAAAATATTAATATCCATTACTTTATAATGATGGTCCCTAAATTTTTAAAATTAGCTCAACATTAATCAGTTCCAAGGTAGATTTTACTTTAAAATTTACATCAATTATATAATTATCCCAAAATAATTATCTCAACATTAGAAACATATTAAGGTTTATACAATATTAATGAATCTATTTTACAAGACATTAAACTTTCCACTGAATCTTTTTTCTTATTCATTAGTACCATTCATGATACTCTCTAAAATCCTTAATGAAATAGTACAATATTTCAATCCATATATATTTAAAAATTAATTTGATGAGAATAAAATATATTTATATCATATTTATTGGATCAAAATACATGAAAAAGTAATAATTACACCTCGGTTATATTAATAGAATTAACTTGACCTTGATCCCTTAGCTTTTACTAAGGTATATTCCCTTGATGCTTAGGTTTTTCATTTGTGTAGTTCCCCATTTCACTATAGTTGAAACATCGAATATATAATTTTTTTTATTTCAAATTTCATTATATTTCATGTATTCCCTTTTATATAAATTTATAGCAAACACCCATTCCCTTCAAGAAAGTAATAGTTTGTTTCCTTCCACAATTATTAAGATCCAGAAAATTTTTCTTCAGCTTCTTCAATTTTACAATTTTCTACTCAACCATCCTTTTATTACCTGGTTTCCTGTCAAATAAATTTTATATAGAGGAATATTTATCTATCTTTATAGCACATAAAACTATTTCATCATATGAAAAAATGTTTGAGAGTTCAATTATCTTCAGAGACTTGGCATAAGCCCTTAAAAGAAGTGGTCTATATTATAATATATATTGCATATGTAATGCATAGAAAACCTATCTAAGATTGTAATAGTATCATCATACTCTGTAACAAATTTATCATCATTTAAATTTAATATGCGGAAGTTTCCCCACATATTATTTTTTCCCTCAACAGTTAATATTTTTAAAAGAATTTATCCTAAAAAAATTTCTATTCCATAAGTTATATTTTAACTTCCTCTCTAATATCATGGATAAATGGATACCACTTTTCATCGTATCCTTTGAGAATACACACCACAAGTGTAACATTTTTATATTCAAAACATTCAAACACCATAAAAATATTATAAAAAAATTCATCCATTTGACATCTACCACTAAATTATTACTTCCACTAAATTATGGGGGATTATATTGTATAAAGTGTTCCAACATAAGAGGATCTCATTGTGGAACATGTTTATCTATTAAAGAAATAATAATATTTATAACTTTATTATGATTCCCTAATATATCCTCAACATTCCCAATTCGAAAAATAGATGGGTTGGCTTTTTTACTAGTGAAATCACTACATTGGTCATGAGTATTGATACCCTTCTTCCTTCCATACCCCATTTCTGAATAGGGGAACACACTAGATTAGATCATATCATTATGAAACCTAATGTATAATCTAAAAACACTAGTATATTATTATATATTTACCCTTATTGTATTTCTTTGTGTTTTGTTTATTAATATTTTTTTTCAAAATCTAGTTCCCAATGTTTAGACCAAACATCATATGATACCAACTATAGTGATCGTGGTCCAAGTATCCCTGATCGAGTTCCTCCTACCATTAAATTTGCATAATATTAAAGGAATCAAATCCCAATGGAACGAATAGTTTATTAGTCTTTGTAAACTAGTAAATATGTTAGACTTGTATTATAATTTCATACAAAAGTTACAACATAATCTTTTTTGAGAATAAATTTATTCCATAAATAATATCCCTACATATCAGTCATATTAAAAATTATGGATTCTCAGGGAAAGGAGAAAAAATAAGGGTGAGATGAAATAATCATCAATGGTTATGTAAAGTGGAATATATTATGAATCAATATTCATAATCAATATGGTGAGGTAAAAAACTAAACATACATTCCATTTAATTAACTTAACTACATGAATAGATAAGGTAGAATAAAATGGAAAAGAAAATAACTAAAACAAAATTCTATATAATAAATAAAATGATAACAAAATGCACCCATAGATAATTTCATAGCTAAAATATCGTGGATAATGAAAACAGAATATGAATGAATCCAATGCTTAATTATTAGATGTCACATTTCCTAGTAACATGATAACATTACCATAAAATTATTTCTTCGGTATAGTTAAAAACATATCGGGTACAAACAAATTCGATTGGGCCAACTCTATCTATACTATCAGGATCTATTCAGAAGACAATTTAAAACAAACCAGTTAAAAGAAAATATGGTTTATCTAACTAATTTTTTCCCAAGAGACTACTAATGCATCGAAGGTAATACTTCAAAAATTATTCAACCCATGACATACCAATCCAATGAATTCCCAATATATCAAATAATTTATTTAAGTCATAAAAAATGTGAATTATCAAATATCTATATTTAGAAAAGGATGCATATTTATAAATATTTACCCCATTAATCAATATATTTAAATGTAAATACCGTATGTAATAATGGTATATCATTCAGCAAATAAATTTATCCATGATAAATAATATTTAGATTTATAGTAAATTTAATTTCAATAGGAAAATGAATAACTTAATATAACGTTATGGACAAAAAAAATGAAACAAGGAAGTGAATTTCACTACTTTCATTGGTCTAAGTGAGAAAAAACCATCCATATGAGGAATAAGGATAGTAATAATAAAATATATACCCATTTGGGTAATCATAGAGGGTGTTTTTCATTGATGAATATAAATAATATAAAATATATTTAAAAACATTATTTTGGAAAATATTATTATAATTTTTTTTATTTTCAAAATTATTATTTTTGAAAATATCTTTGAAAATAAAAATTTCAAAAAAAACATTTGAAATAAATTTCATTAAAAATAATATGTTAAACATAAAAATTAATAATAAAGACATTTGACTGGTCATGATGTCTTGGAATTCCATTCATTCAGTATACACTAAACAAATTTTTCCTTTCAATTTTTTGATAAAATCTAAAATAACATTATTTTGAAAATAAAATAATGATTCCTATGAAAAAATTTAATGAATAAAAATGGGTGAAAACCCATTTAAAAAATAATTGGTTAAGGATGAACCATTTTTAATACATTTTTAGAAATCATGGTTCTTGAGGAAACCATATTTCTCACCAAATAATGAAATCTGGTTGGGTTTTATAGAAAAAATTTAATAAAACATTTTAAGTAACAATTATTATAAAATTGATACTATTACGTGAAATAGTTCAATAATAACCAAATTAGAAGAAAATGAAATGTTTTATTGGGAAATGGTATTGTAATTTCCTTTAATTTATATTTAGGAATAAATAATCTCTATTAGAATAATATTTTTAAATAAACAATTAAAATCATCATAATGTTGATTGAAAATAAATAAAAGAACTGATTATGAATATATAATTTAAATACACATAAGAAATGTTTAAATAAACAATTGGGAAATCAAAAGTTATTAATCTAATAATCTAAGAATAAAATAATCAATGAAGTATAATTTTAAACCAATGAGTGGAAAATGAGTTAAGAAATACCTTATCTTACACTTTCTTTTGGTTAAACACTCTTTAAACTAATGTATAATGTTTTAAATCATTTTATAATCTTATAATAGAACCGTATTATTATTTAATAAATTATATGATATCCTTTTATAAAAGTGAATTTCATATATATATATATATTATAATTATAATATATATATATATATCAAATATTTTGATTAATACCACCCTTAATACGTTCTCTGTAAAGCATGAATGAATCATATAATTTCGCAAGGTGGTAGCCCAGTGTAAACACGAGCGACATTATCGTATTCTCACAAAATAGAAATCATGAATGTATGTGTGATATAATTATTCCTAAAGTTTAATAACTTCATAGATCTCATATATATCATATCAAAAATACCAATCCATCATTATTCTCAACCTTGAAAGGTTTTAATGGAATAATGAATGACATCTAGTCATTAGACGGTAGACCGCTGTACCCAGGATTGATGACTTTGTTACCTATTTTATGGAAGTATTTCAATTTTAATGTTTTAAACATATAATAAAAATATCATAGTATATTTAAGATACTAAAGCTGTTATATAATCATAATATAACAAGAATTTAATGAGTTGTATAATAAAATAAAATAAAAAATATTTTTGAAGATTATATCTCCTTTGGGTATCTTCCTTTGGTTTTCATGAAAGATTACTTTGTTATGTTTATGAACAAGATAAGGATTCTAGTATGTTGGGATGGATTTGGGAGAAATATTTGGCTAGGTATTTTTTTAACCTATGTGGTTTGATTGGTTGAAGTGCAGAGGATAGAGGGGGGCCTTTTATATGTGGGAGAGAGGAGACAGTTGTGATTTTAAAAAACAATTGTTCAACCAAAGTCTTAATCTAAAAAAGGATCCAATAATATAAAAAACGATCATTTAAAGTTTAGGGTTTCAATATATTCATAAAATTGGTTTTTGATAATTTATCGATCATTTTTACACTTTATATTTTAAGTATAATAATTAAATCAGGTCCTTTTTATCATAATCACTATAATTAATTTTAATTATTTCCACTAATAAATATATTAAAAAATAAAGTTTAACATAATATAAAATATAAATTATTCTGATTAAAAATATGGAATTAAAATTTTCAAATCAAATTCACATAAGGGGCAAAAATTAATTTACAATTATTCATGCAGACATAGCGAGAAAGAGGGTTTCTAAAGTGAAAATTTTCAAAAGTTCAGTATGATTTTTATATATAAATTAAATATAAATATGATTAATCTATATTTAATAGGATTAGTATATTTAAATTTTTACCTATTAAACTATAAAATAAATTGATAATATAATATAACAATATTAATTTTGTAGACAAACATTCAGTTTTCAATTAAAATTCGGTATTTATCACTATTATTTAAAAAATGAAACCTCTCAAAAAAATAAAAACAGTTACCTCATTTTGTTGTTAAATTAATCTTCCAAAACTGCTTTTTTTTAAATTAAATTTTAAAATTTTTAAAAATTTTGGTTCAAAAAAACTCTGTCATTAAATGGTTACAAAACTACCTTTAAAAAAATTAAGTTCTTATGAGTAAAATTTGATTTGTTCTTATATTATGCCTATAAAATCTATTTAGTGAATATAAAGATATTTTATTGATTATATAACATATAATTTCCAATAATATAATTCTGTAATATTAATTAATTTATTATATTATGATTAAATTCATTTGGGGCATAAAACATTGTTTTCTATGAAAGCATCTCTTTTATATTTTTTTTATATTAATTTCTAATCAATAAATTCAACCCTATATTTTTATAAGCTTGTAAGAAAAATTTATAAACACTAATTTTATGTATATGAGGTAATTATCATTTTATATAATTATATTAATTGTATTCAATAAAACTAGGTCATATATGTTACGAAAACTATTGAAGGAACTCGCTATTGTATGTAATGAAATCTAAAATAAATATTGTATATAACGTAAGATAAAATTAATATTGTATTTAATTCAAGATAAAAAAATATTCCATGTGATATATGTTATCGATTAAAATGGTTTTATTTTAAAAAAGTTATGGTTTTACAGATTTGGTGGGTTTATTATAAGAATTTCATTCAAAAAAGTATAAGAGGTGGTATGAGGCATGGACCATGGATGGAGGTGGTGATTAGAATAAATAAATTAACATAATAATAAATAAGATATATGTTAAATAAAAATTTATTAATTAATATATATATATATACATTAATGAATGAAATTGGGAGTTGTATAAGAGGGTTTCTCATGTGTCACTCCCTGAAATCCCCCATATATCGCACTTATCATTTATTTTATGTTATTTTATTATTCTTTAAACTTATCTCTATGATAAAACCATTGTTTTCAATCATATTTTAATGTCTTTAATATAGTTGGGTTCTTTTCAATGATTAGAATATAAATCATAATTTGGTTTTTGAAGGAATCAAGGTATGTTCAATGTGTTTGTTTTTTGTATTTTTAAAATGGTTAATTTTTAAAAACATTATCAAAATATTAATTGAAAAAAATGTCAAAAAATAATTGTGTAGTTTAAAAATATATAAGTGTGCAAAATTATCAAATAATATTATTTTTTTATCAACAATAATTATGGAAAATATCAAATGAGAATTGTGGAATTTTAACAAATACTATTTTGGAATATTATCAAATGATAACTATGAAATATTAAAAAAAATAATTATCTATAATTAAAAAATGATAAGTACAATGAATTATGAAATGAAAATTCAGTGATATTATCTGAAGATAATAATATAGAATCACCAAATGATAATTTATAAAAATTTATTATAAGATAATTTTAAATTGGTAAATTATGGAAAAAAGAAAAGGATAAATTATTATCATTATATAGTTTCTTGAATAATCAATATATGATTACATGAAATTACCAAATAAAATAATAAGAATAATAAAATGATAATTTCATTAGATTATCCAAATATTATTACAAAAAGATAATTACCATAAATTTTCAATGGGTAATTTATAATGAAAAACATGAAAAGATAATAATTGAATTACAAAGGATAATATGTAAGTAAATTTATTGGGATATAACTATAAAACATATACAAGGGTATTTATAAAGAAAATTATCAAGTGACAAATATATTAAATTATTAGAGGTCAATTACGAAATTATGAAGGATAATTATATGGTTTTAATTTATAATAATTATATGTAATACCACATGTGTTATTAAATTAATTTAGGGTTATAAATTATAGAATGAGGTTTAATATATATTCCTAATTTGAATATTTCATGTTCATTTGATGAATGATAATTGAGAAAGTATCCATGATAGAAAAAGTGTCATCGAAAGCGATATTTTAATTATTTTTGAAAATAAATAAATAGTTTTGGTTCTAGGAACACTTGAAAAACCTCAAAATTGACTTGAAGATGTTGAATATAATAGGGCCATGATGTGATTTTAGGGACTATTGAGGTTTCCACTCCATCTATTCAGACCACATGGGTTGGTTTATCCTTTCCCTTAATGTTGATGACTTTTGAGGTAGGTTGTCCCTTACCTTTTTTCGGATTTTGATACACATTTTTCCTTAATACAATTTATGCATTGATATATTTTATGACCATGCAGGATTATGATCACATGTGGGTGGGTGTTTATCTTTGAGAACCTTATGTAACACTTGTTTCTAGGAGTAAGTTGTAGATTTTTATTAATGTTGGATGTCGATCACATGTTTTGTTTGATTCCTTACTCATGATGATGTGTTATTACTTCTCATGAATCCCACCATGTTATGTGCATTTTGGATTATTTTTTCTGGAGCCGATGGTAGGTGGACAATTGTGAAATGATTATCCCTTAGATGTGGAGTGTGCACGACCTGTGATGATGGTAATGAGGGACCTATGCATAGGTAAGGGAAATGATGATTCTTCATGAATGTCGTGTAATGACCTCTTTGCCTAATGGATTCCAAGGGGTATGTTCTTAATTACATAGGAATGAATTTTAGTTATTGATTACTATAAAATTTAGAGAAAATGAAATCTTTTATTCTTAATGTATGACCAGTTCCACAATCACATGATATCGATTATAAGGATTTATGAGCCTCATGGATAGTCCTTAACTATTCTAACAACTTGATTATCCTTCCAACATAGAGTTAAAGAAATTATTAGAAAAAAAAATTTAAAAATAAGGAAATTATATTCTATAGTGTAAGGGATATGAAACACTACAATATTATTTCTTTATATGCCACACCCATTTTAACTTATGTTACATACAACCCCAATATTTTTATGTTCGATAGAATGTTCTACACACAACGCCAAACATAAATGACCCATGATATTAATCACTACTATAAAATAGCCATTATAATGGTGGGTAAGAACATTATTAACTTAATTATGAAAACAAGGTTTATACCTATTTATATGATGAATTATTTGGTGTCCAATTAATTATAACTGAAAATAAGGCTTGTTTTAAAAATTAAATATATTATTATTTGGGTAAACTATTTTGATGCACACAAGTGTATTTTATAAAAATAAATAAAACAATTAACTCTTTTTTTATTATATTTTAGAAATTTTTATATAATATACTCAATATAATATTAAAAATTCATCATATTATTATTCTAAGAATTGTAGAAAAAACAACTAATTTTATGACTAAAACAATATATTTTTCAAAAAATCATTACTATCACATTTGGATGGAACACATATTTTAAAAATAATTTTTATCAAAATTAATTAAATTTATTTAAAAAAAAATCATTTTTTGAATTGTAATATCAAATTTTACTTTGGGTAAATTTTCTGGATTTTCTAAAAAAACTTTTTATCCGTGAATAATCAAATATAACGATATTTGTAAAATATTATTTTCCATTCAATAAATAATGTAATTTAAATTTTTCTATGTGTTTTGAATAATTTTTTACATATCCTATGTTATTTTTAATCTAATAAAATATATTTAATCAAATTTATATAGTTTTTATTATAAGTTAGTTTTTGGGGTTTATAAAATGATTTTTTTAGAAATGGATTGAAAATGCATAATTTTCTCCTTTTTAAATAATTAAACTAATCCCCAACAGATATAGTTTTAAATTAAATTAATATATTATATGTTGTTAAATAATAATCTATTTTCCTACAACAATTACTACTAGTTGTATAGTTAATTTAGAATCATTTTTTTCTAAAAAATACACTTCTTAAAAACCTGTTTTTTCACCCCACCTGCTTAATTAATATTAAATTAAAATTTTCAAAATAAATTATATTAATTTTAAAAAAATGGATTCCCTATCTACTTACATCATAATTTATAATGTATAATAATTCAAAGTAACATTTTTTACCATAAGGATTAGTGAAAACGATTAAAATTAATTACAATGATTATGGAAAATGGGTTTACATAATGGTTAAAAATAGAATATAATGTGTTAAAATGAACCGAAACCTATCCAAAGACATTTTAGGGACTTATTTAGACATTATACCTTCCATGATAAATTTTGGTTTATTATTGGGTCATTTTAAACGGAAGAAATGTGGTTGGAATTCACTCTTTCAAAAAAATATCAAGTCTGCCACTCACATCCCATAAAAAAGGCCACCTACTCTCCTCCATTATTCACCCCATAAAAACTCTTGGGAATGGAAAATAATGGAAAATATAACTTTATAACATCTATACCCTTATATTATAAACCTTATTTATGTCAAAAATCCACCCAAGAATAGTTTTTTGAAAACCAAAAGGAGAAACTCAAAGAAGAGGCAATGTTAATCGACAATCATTTTCTTCCTTTCTCCTTCCATTTAACTGTTCTTAAGAAATATTGAAAAAATAAAATGGGTATCCTAATTAAATTTAATTGTTTTTATGTTAATTATATAACCTAAAAAACAAATATTTCCACCAATCGGGTAATGAAATCATTATTTATCTGTATGGCAGACTACCACCCCGTGAAATGATGTCATTCGTTTTTCCATTACCACCTCTCATGGTTGGTTATGATGATTGGTATAAAGAATATATTTGATATTTATTAAATCATTATACCTATCGATTTATTATTAAATATATATAACATTTTAAATTCCACTTCATAAGAGATATGAGAACATCACTCATTCGTATAGTGGACTACTACCTCACGAAGCAATGTGATTCATTTTTATGAAACGAGTTACATGGAAGGTAATAAGGGTAAATATAATAAATATATGTGATAAAAAAATAATTATTCATCATAATAATGGAATAACTATAATTCTTTGAATACAATATGTCAATTTTATTTTACTCATTCTCTCACTGAAAAAAATGATAACGTCATTCCTTAACATGTAGACAACTTCCTCTCTAAAGCAATGTGAATCATTTTTTGACCACCACATCATAAGAATTATACAAATAAGTATACAAAATTGAATATAAAATTATTATAATTATTATTATAATTATTTAAAGATAAAATATTACTCACTTTTTTCCATAATAATTATTGAAAAACAGAAATGTTACTCATGCATATGGACGACCTACCATCTCCATGATTGTAACATTAGTTCATTTTTAGTAGAAATATAAAATGATTTGTTTTAAAATTATAATTTATATATAAATATTATAATTATTTCATGATTATTATTATGGATATATTTAAATTATGACCTCTTTTACCATAGTTAACCTTCCAAAGTCATTTTTGACACACAAGTCGAACATGTTCAAAACATCTAACGTAAACTTATTTGATTATATAACTTTATATTACATGTTAACAAGTTAAATTAATGTTATAATAAATTTTAAATTTTTATAAATTACATTATTAAATATTTTTTTCAGCATAATGAAGAAACACAGGACAAGCCAGACTTAAGGTAAGGGTTTTTCTTATATCTCTTTTCTTTTGTGAGATATATGCCATATTCACTTCTTATTTTTCTTATGTGGTTTATATAGTAACTAGGAATTTATTTTATGATTATTAAACATAAACTTATGGGGATTTACATATCCATTTTATTATATCTATTTAATTGGGTTTACAGTTTCAATTTTACCAAACTCATAATAAATGTTTTTCATAATTTTCCTTCTTCAAGACTTATTTCAATGTATGAACATATATTATTTTATGAGGTTTATCTTGATAAAAAGTTTTATATAATATAATGAATTTATTTATTATCAAGGTACAATATGTTCCATTTAATTTAATCCATTTATGGAGATTATGATTCAAAGAGAACAATGTCGTAAGAGTTTTATGTTCCAATCTCATCCTCTAGAAAGATAGTTTGTAATTTTGCTTAAATGATGATATATTAATATCAATATCTAAATAAACTCCTAAACTTTCGTATCATATGATTATTAATTATATTAAAAAGTAATAGTACTGTTTTTCTTCTCATTTTTACTTAAAATTGTTGAGAAAATGTTTTTAAAAAACTCGACATTATTTATCTCTTTGGTCATAAAAATGGTGTCTTCCAATAACCACTTTCATGAAAATGTTTCTAAAAATGTTATTAATCTTTTAAAAACATTTATAAAATTAATATTTACCCAATTATTTTTCATAAAACATGTTTTCAAATTAATCTTCTTTTCTCTTACCTAACAAGGTTCTTTTCTAACATCTTACCCCAGAAAAAAGAATGTTCTTTACGACATCTACATAATTAACCGTTAACATGACCATCCTTTCTTTGATAATTCCTTCAAATGATTACAAGGTTTTTAATTATAAAAATTTCAGATTGATTTTTTTTTAATTACTAGTTTTAAGAAATTATTTTCAAAGAAAAGGATTTTCAAAATGTTTTATGATTAAAAAATGTGATTTTTAAAATAAAAAGTTTATTTTCATTAAGAATGTATTTAATGAAAAATTAACAGTATTTATTTTCCAAAACATCAACAACCCTTTTTGTAAATTATCACCCACTGTGGATGTCTGGTAGTGATATCATCCCCATTCTTTCTCTGTAGAGAATAAGATTATTTCAATGAGATTTTTATGAAACTCGTTTCTCTTCTATGGGTTAATCATGTTCTAAAGAGATTGTTATGAACCCCATTTTTTCAAAAGGTAATTATATTTAAAATAGATTTTAATGTAACCAATTTCTTTTCAATGGGATAATCATGTTTTATATATGTTGAAATGAATCCATATATTTGCCGTGGGTTAATGAGGTTATAAAATAATAATGATTATTTTTATGAGTTTTATGATGAAAGCTCAATATACTTTATTCATGTTGTGGTACATGGGAAACATTTAGGATGTGTAATCCCAAAAAGAACCATGGGATCCTATTATAGATTTTATAATGGGGTAGTCTAGAAAACATTGGGTGATCCCGTTATAGAATATACGATGGGGCATCCGAGATAGCGCTAGGTGAGCTCGTTATAGCTTATACAATGGGTGTTCCAAGATAGCACTCTAATGAATTGGGTAATGATTATATATGAAGTTGGATGTGTGGTTATTCCAATTAAAAGGATTTTTGAATGGTTTTTATAAATATAATACTTCATGTCACAAAAAAGAGTTCTATTTTTTAGTTATGGTTTTATAATATTTCTTATGATCAAGATTAATATCACACAAAACTAAAAATTAGGAAATTAAAAATTCTAGAAATGACTTTTATCAGCACTAGAGATGCGTTGACTACCAGAGCGAGATTAATAGTCTAGTTTTGTCATCAATGCCAAACAATTACTGATAAAAGGTCCTTTATCAGCACTAAAAACTTATGATAAATGGGTCCTTTATTAGTGCCATTAAAAGTGATGATAAAGAACCAAATTTATCAGCGCTATTATTTACCACTGCTAAAGGCCCCATTTGTCATCTCTTATATATGCATAGATAAAGGGCCATACTATTGTGTGCTGGAAAAACATATTGCATCACTAGTGTAATGTGTTGTAACAACACACCACAACACCGAAAACACACCATATATCAAAAAAACATAAACTAATACATAATTTAAATTCAATTAAATTTACAAAACAAAAACAATAAAATCTATATTATAATCATTTACAACATTGGTTTATACAATTACATAAATAAATATTATCACATGCATTAAAAAACATCAAGGATTTTTTTAATCCTAACCCGATGCATTCTATTTTTGAACAAACTACCCCTTATTAGGAAAAAGAATTCCCCTATATATGAAATTTATTATTATACTAGTAATAATATAATGTAATAAATTAAAAGAAAGTGTTAATTTTAATGAAACTGATGTCAATTTTTAATAAAAAAACACATGGAGTCATACCGATAAATCCATGAATAATATTTAGGAGCGAATGATTCCAGCACATCTCAAAATTACATGTGGATCATTGTCCTAAATCATAAAAAAATACGAATGTGTCTTCTCAGTTTTGAGTTTGCGAGTTGTATTTTGTTTACTAAAATGTCATTTTAAACTGGAAACACACACTTTGACTAATTATGATCACATCGTGTGTCTATTTTATGTGAAAATAGATCCTATACCTCAAATATGATTTATGGATATTTTTAGTAAAGTATCATGAAAATATGAATGTGTTTTCATGGTTTTTAGTACGCCAATTATCAATTTTACTAAAATTGATATTAATTTTAAACTGATAACAGTCACTTTGAGTCATACAGATCTCACTTTGACTCATTTTGATCAATATGTCAGTTGTATTTTTTACTAAAATTTCATTTTAAATTAAAAAACATAAACATTGACTCATTTTTATCATATAGTGTATTGGTTTTATGTGAGACCAATTCCTACTCTTCACATATGACTTAATAATTATTTTTCTAAATTATGATGAAAATCCAAGAATATTTGATCCGTTTTTTGGGAGTGACTTTTTGAACTAAAATGTTTATCTTTAAACTAATAATTGACTCTTTGAATAATACCTAGCACATCATGTGTCAGATTAAGTTTCAGATGATCTTTAACCATCATAATTTACATATGGACCATTTCCATAAAGTATCAATACAATACAAGAGTGTTTTATTGGTTTTGAGTTATTATGTTGTCCATTTTAGTAAAATTGATGTTAATTATAAATAATAATACACAATTTGAAGTTATACAATTCACACCGTGTTTGGATTGAGGTGTCTCTAGTTCCTACACATCCCAAATTATTTATGGATTATTTTACTAATGTATGAAAAAAAACATTTAAATCTATTTTCATGGTTTTGAGTACATCAAATGTGTTATTTACTAAAATGTTATTTAAAATTGAAACACACACTTTGACTCATACCAATAACATCGTGTACCAGTTTGATATGAGACAGATTCATACACATCAAAAATGACATCTAAATTGTTTTTTTAAATTATCATGAAAATCTATGTGTGTTTTATCAGTTTTTAGTGAGTGATACATTTTGAACTAAAATAAACATTTTAAACTAATAACAGACACATTGAGTCATACCAAGAACATCCTATATCAAATTGTGGTGTGCATTATTCCTACACCTAAAAAATGAATTATAGATCATTTTACTAATGTATTTAAACAATATGAATGCATTTTAGCCATTTTTAGTAGTTCAATTTTCCTATTTACTAAAATTGATGTCAATTTTAAATAGAAACACACACTTTGTGTTATACCGGTTATACCATTCATCAAATTGAGGTGTTCTAGATTCCTACACATCTCAAATGACTTATGGATCATTTTCCTATTGTATAAAAACAATCTAAATGGGTAGAAAATCATTTAATTTAAATTATGTTAATGTAGTAGAGAATATATAATATTTTGAGTAAAATCATAGTATATTTAAAAACAATTGTACCTTATCATTAAACTCTCTTTATTTTTTTAATGGTTTCAGTGATTTGGTTACACTATATATAATCAAAATCCCCTCTTTTTGGTCTCCTCTAACATACAAGCCCCTATCTACATTGGGACCAACATGAACTAACTGTGATCTCCTAATGAAAGGGTCATCCTCAATTGAATTTTCATCAGACCCAACATTTTTTTCGGTTTCCAGCAGGACAATCATGATATTCTTATTTTTGGGGTCAGCAACATAAAAGGCTTACAATGATTGTGATTCCTTTATGAATGACTCATATTTTTCCCATTCTACATTGAAATTCACCTTCACGAAGCCCATATCATCAAATCTCACTCCACTTATATGGTCAACCCATTTGCAATGGAAAATTGGAACATGAAATTTTTTGTAATTCCACCCATATATCTATTCAATAATGAAAAAATATGAAATATTTTCAAAAAAAATTTTCTATCCTTAGAACCATATATTTTCATTACATTAGACACAAGAATAACACCACTATTTTGTATTTTACTATAGTAATAATATTATTTTGTATAGATTGTATAACCATTGATTACAAACTAGTGTAAGATATAAAATTTCCATTCAGTGCCCTGGATATCCATTGATGTTGTTTGGAAATGGAATTTTATTTTCAAATAGAACCATATAAATTAAATTTTGAAACCATCCTATAAACTATTTATTATATGTATTTGATATTTATACATCAGCCCATGATGGATAAAAATCTCAATGAATTTCATTACATGCATCAATCTATAGAACAAAATCTTCACTATTATAAAAAATGTAAAGGTGTGCTTGTTACCACTTGGTAAATTTATTTGTAACAACATATCTTCCATAAATCTATTCCTTAATAAGGAGTTATCTATGATGATACCTTGGGAGACCCATGATATCAACATATGGTAGGTTATTGGTATAAAATTCCATAGCTTCATCAACAATACATAGTTCTATAATACATCCTTCTGGCCGACATTGATTCCTGAAATACCCTTTCAATATTATAACATACCATTCAATGGTGTTTATCCATATGTAATGGACATGACCACATAGTTTAACCTCTCTAACCAAGTAAACCATCAGGTGGACTATTATATAAAATACTGATGGTGGAAAAAACATATCTACTTTACATAATATGACTACAAGCTCCTTATTCACATTGGGAATGTTTTCTAGGTCTGTAAGTTTACTGGATATGGATTTGAAAAAGAAGGGGAGTATGGTTAATTTTTGTCATAAATTTTTAGGTATAATGTAATAGAGAGAAACAAGCATTAAATCTTTCATAAAAACATGAAAGTAATGTGATTTTTGTCCTTGTAACTTCAAATTAGTCTTTGACAAAAAATTCTTGATATTTTATAAATAACCATGTGGAATATTTACACTTTTGACAAAAAGTAAAATTATAAATATTCCCTATCTAGATAGAGTGTAAGATACGGGAGGAAGAATAGTCCCTCTTTTACCCTTCACAAGTGCCAACTCTTCCCTTATCCCCATTTCAATAAAGTCCAACATAGCCTTAATCCCATATTTTGTTTTCCTAGGAACATTTAGTAACATGCCAATAACACTATAAAATAAATTTTTTTCTACATGCATGACATCAAGAAAATTTCTAACATACAAAAAATTCCAATACAATAATTCATTGAAAATTCATATGTTCTTCGAACCTGATTTTTTAAATTATTTCGAAAATGGTTTACCAAAAATAGTGTCAATATCCTTTACTTTATTGTGCATTTTATTTCCCATTACTATAGATAGTTTTTCATCTTGTTCTATATTCCCATTCAATTTTGTCGTCATGGATTGTTATATATGTTGTTTAGATAAAAAAAACTTGATGTCTTAAAAACACATTTTTTGAAAAATGTATCAAATGAATTGAGTATGTGTTTTTTTAACAAATGGGACTCCCTAAAATTCCATTAATGTTATATCCAGATAAATTTTCATAAGTGGAGAAGTTATTTATCATCCCACAAAACATGGTGATCAATTTAAATACTTGACTTCTATGAGCATCATACATTATAACATCTGTATCCCACATCAATTTTAGATCTTTAATCAATGGATCCAAATATATATCAATATCAATAATGGGTTTCCTTGGTCTAGATATAAGTAGAGGCAATATAATGTATTTTCAATTCATGTACAACCATGGAAACAATTTATAATTTAACATCACGATGGGACATTTACTATGAGTACTAATCTATAAACCAAAAGAGTTTATACCCTCTTTAGATAACACAATAAAAATGTTTCTCATCTCACATAAAAATTCAGGATACTCATAATCAATTTTATTCCACTGAGGAGATTCTACAAGATAACATAGGTTCCCAAAATTTATCATTGTAGCTGCATAGACTTATAAACTTTGTAATGATAGTAAAGTAGTATAAATATTACGAAGGACTTGATTCATTTTCATGTATCGATCTACACTACCCCGAGGGAAATTTATGAGTGATTCATAGTCCATGTGAAAAAATATAAAATCATTTGGACAAGAATTTATATTTTAGATATAATGATCATTGAACACAAAAATAATTTAGAACCATATGTTTGGAATAATATTTCATTTTATTCTTGTATCATATCATTCATGAGACCAAGTAGTTTTATAATGCTGGTTTCACTCCATCTCCTTTCAGCTTCTAAATCATATGACTTCAATACAGCTAAAAAAGATGTGTATTTAGTACAAACAATTTACAATGGTTTCAAGGTACAACTATTTAACTCTTAAAATAACTTTGGAAAATTGTGAAGGTTATCTTCAATTTCAATTTTTATTTCTTCCAAGAAATCTCCACCGTTATTTACATTGATATTCATATCAAATGATCCATAAAACAAAATATCATCGCAATTAATGTCCACATTACGTTTCCCCATGTTTTTTACAATAATTATAGATATGATATATTTAGTGACAAATAAAATGTTCTTCCATTTCTTTTGGAATAATGTTTCTTGAATAACAACAATGTAAACGTGGACATAGGATTTAACAATGGTTTTATGTGTTCTCTCTTGAATTCATGATGAACTAGTTAACTCCATCATCAAACTATTTTTTTAAATAATTAGAATGTATCCATTTTCGATTCATATCCACCATTTTATGTTCATAAAAGTTTAATTTATTATAATAAATAAATAAATACACCTAAGATATTAATTATCAAAGGTGAATGTTATAGACAATTATAATCAGGGAAACTCAACATTTGATTATTTCGAATAATATTAGTATGTTGAAGAAAATGGGTAATTGAATCTAATAAAATAATTAATCCTCTACTACAGGTGTTATTCTATGAATTCATGCAAATGTGAATGTTATAGAAAACTATCATCCTCGTCAACTCATCTCCCATACATTTATCATTTCATTTGGTCATTTGACACACACCCTCCATATCTTATGGACATGAACCTATGTTTCTTGATATTTTATAAGAATTAGTAATCCATGGGATTACTAATGATCATAGTAGTAAACATAACTTAAAATATATGGGGGATGAGTTTCAAGAAACAAATTGTAATAATAACTATTTGGGAGATGAATTGATGAGGATGACAATTGTTTATTAAAGAAATGGGGGATGCGTGTCAAGAAATAAATTTTTATAATAACTATTTTTTAACACACATAAATTCTTTCTTAAATCATCTAAACGAATGAAAATATAATATAAAAAATTAAGGAGTAATAAGAATATAAAATATGATAAATAAGAATAATAAACTCGTATTCAATCAACTCAATGATATAAAATTCAATTGGAAAATTTTTCTAACAAATAATTATCTATTTCATATACATGGATAGAAATTATGTATTCCTAGGGTGGGACCAATACATTTTGAACTAAATTTATGAATACCTAAAAATAATTTCTAATATATGGAACATGATAAATTCTATTCTATTTTATTGGAACAATTGGTGTAGAAACCTAACGAATTATTACATTTAAAATTAATGGTCTATCAAATATTTGAAAACATCTCAAGATTATTAGGATTGAATATCACCACAAAAACCCATCCAAAGGATTATATGGATGTTGTCAAATTAGATCTACCCATATGAAGGATTATAGGGAGGTCATCTAATACACATTGACCCATCATTGATATTCTAGGGCAGTCCATAAAGAACATGGAAGAATGAAATAATACACATAAACAAGATATATAAAAAATAAGTGAGAAAAACATACAAAACTTTGCAACATATATCCCATACACACTAGCCTCTACCGAGATATAATGACTCCCATAATGTCACATTTTCAATGTGGAATACCCTTACTTCAATTAAAAATATATGTGGAATAAAATAAATTAACATATATATAAAACATCACTGCCCATATAAAGTCTCTACTATGAAAATATTGAAATATCTAGTCAATTTAATATAATATAATGTAGTCTGATACACTACCCATCCTCCATCACAAAAATTAATACATACAAAATTATATAGATGATAAAAAAAGGGGATGGGACTTCAACCATATGGTGAATTCCACTATTTATCTAACAAAAATAAAAAATGATTCATCCATGCATTCCCATAAATAAATGAGCATATGAAAAATCTTGTATAATAATTCAAAACATAAATTAATGAGGAAGGACATGCTTGTATGGTCTGTGAGCGAAGATGGGATGGATCACAGTATAGGTGCTTCACACTCTAAAAATTCAAAGCATCAAAATGGATGTTCTCCATGGGAAAATCTATAAAATGGATAACTCCCCACACTCACAGTTTCAAAATATCCTCCACCATAACAAAAAACATTTCTTTTTTATACCATAATTACCCCAAAATAAAGTAGAGAAATAGTTACATTAAAGAGAAAGTTGAGAAAGGCTTGTGTTCATTCCTTGGATTCCTTGAACCCTTGAATAGTTTGAGCATTGAATTTGAACCTTGGATTTGTTTGAGCCTTGATTAGAACATTGATTTAAGCTTCGATTCACTAAGGAGGAGCACCAACAGTGAGTGACATCTACAGAAAGATTATGATATCACGACGAGTTTGCAACTAGTTAGGGTATTTTTAAATAGATTGGTACACTTCTATCATTGCTTCTGAAAATGTTCTGATAAGGATTCATTTTATCAACATTTATGTAACAAGTGATTATAAAAGGATTATTTATCAACGTTTTTTGTGGTGATAAATCTAGATCTTTATCTGTGCTAAAAATAAGAGATAAATAATACTTTTATCAGGGCTTATTACTTAAATACCCATAAAGGATTTAAAATTATAATTATAAAAAATTGTAAATATATATATATATATAATTATATATAAGTATCAACGTAGTAAGTATATTCATTATTTTGTATATTTAATAAAATTTCATAATTATATAAATATATAACTATTTATTTTTAATTATAAAATATTTTTACAAAATAATATTTATATAATTATATATATTTATAGAATTTTATATATTTATATATTTATATGTATTAAATAATTATATAAATAAATATAAATATATATAAACATAAATATAGTAAATATTTTTATTATTTTAGTAAATTTATTATAAATTTAATAATTATTTAGATATATAATTATTTATTTATAATTATATAAATAATTTTAAAATATATTTATTTGTTTATAATTATAAATATAAAATTTTATAAATATAGTAAATAAAAATTTATAAATATATTTATTTATAATTATTTTTTTCAAATATATTTTTAACATTAATAATGAATATATAATTATAAGTACATTCTTGTTAAACATTAGTGAAATTGAATATATTAAAAATAAGAACTCTTTAACGAAATTGAAAAAATGGATAAGTTTTGTGTGTTAATTGTATATAAATATGTGTTAATTACATATATGTGAAATCAATATAAAACACATTTCATCTATGTAAAATTTAAAAAAACGAAATTCAATTATATGTGTATTACTCTATGAAATTAGTAAGTATTTTTAATTCATATAAATTTATAATTATAAACCATTATTCACTAAATATATGACTATTTAATGTAATGCACAAAAATATTTTTTAATATATAAATCATATTTATATTAAGTCATGTATATCTATATATCTAATATATACTATTCACTAACATTATTAATAATTATCTAATTAATTAAATGTCTAATATTTTTCTGTATTTAATTATTATTAATTTAATTTTAATTTTTCTTATATCTATATATATTTCATACTACTTATTATTATTTATAATATGTATATAGTACAATTAATTTACCCATTTTTATCATTAATTATTTAATTAATAAAATGTGAGATGTTTTTTTAATAAACATATTTTTTATTTTTTATTTATTTTATTATTTCATTTTATTTATTCAGGCATTTATTAGGGAAAAAAATGTAATGACCCGTAAAATTCAAGGGAAATTTTTTCTTAATTTTCTTTAGAATTTTACAAGAGCGCGGTTTCAGACGACACCTGATTCCGAGGCCCGGAGTGCCCGGAATTATTTTCCGAAGTTTGGCTCGGGTACGTTCAGTGAACGAACGAGCGGGAAATTCCTAACTTTTGATCCGGTGCTCGGAATTGAAATCCGAGGGCACCGATGAACTCGCAGCGCCGATTTTCGCTTAACGAGACCTTTTCGGGAGTTGCGTTTGTTGCGGGTTAAAAGTTAAGTTTTGGGGTTTTCAGTTGAGTTAAATAAAATTTGTGTAAGACAAATTTTATTTTTAGTTTGTTAAAAACCTACCTAAGGGGGTTGGAAGTGGGACCCACACCCACTTAACCTCCCTTGGGAGGATTAAGTGTGGTGGGGCCCACACGAACCCCTAGACTTTTCAAGTTCCCTTAACCCCCTCTTTATTGGCTTAAGTTACTCTTAATTAATTTTGGGAGTTAAGTCTTTTTGAATTTCAAACTTTGAAATTCTTTTGTGTTATGTGTTAATAAAATAAGAGGTAGTCTTATTTTATTTTGAGTTCTTTGTTTGTCACTTTGAGAGCTCCTCTTCATCTTCAAGCTCTGACGAAGAACGAAGAACGCTCAAACTCCGACGAAGAACGACGCCTCTTTTCTTCGTCCTCGGAGTCAACAAGAGGGAACGTCGCTTCCTCCTCGGACCTTCTTCGTCGGCAAACGAAGATCCGCCAACGACGTGTCTCCTCGGGCATATCTCTTCGTCAACGGATTTAACGAACGACGACCGCGACGCCTGACCTCCGCGACGCCGTCTTCCGCGGAACGTAGACGAATCTTCGAATCTTAAACCTGAGGTAGGGGTTGTTGATTTCTTTTTGGTTTCCTTATTTCTTTTCTTGCTCGTGGATCGCATGTCTACGTGAGGCATTTAATTATTTTATTTAAGTGTTATAGTTAACGCGAGGGGGGCCGGACCGCATGAACACGGCCGAACCCCCCCTCCATCGTTCATGTTTATTTTGCGGAAGAAAGCAAGTGGCGTGGTGCCGTCGCACCACGCAGATGAACGTGCTTATAATTTACGCGGCGCCGTCGCTCTACGTCAAGGAAAAATCTTCAAGAACGCGACGCCGTCGCGCCGCGTTGAAAAGAATCATGGCATGGCGAAAGGGGAGCGGTGCCGTCGTACCGCGCCGGACGACGAACACCGCGGCCGGTTCCGGGCCGCGGAGGGACGAGAAGACCGCGGCCGGTTCCGGGCCGCGGCGGAAAAGGAGACCGGCGGCCGGGCCGCCGGCGTCGGAAGTCGAAGGCAGGACCGGAATTTCCGGTCCCGTTGGTAAAAACCGGCCGGCCAGCAGGCCGGCCGGATGACATAAAACTGGGGGAATAAATCCCCCAGCCGGTTCAACAAAACCCCCCTCTTAATGAGTGGGGGCGGTTCTTGAGGGAAGGGGGCAGCCGCCCCCTTGGTTCGGCGCCAGCAGGCCCCCCCACGTGAGGGGGGGGGGGGGGGTTTTAAAAGAACCGGCGCGGCACAAAGGCCGCGCCACTTTGAAGAACCGCGGGGCTTAGCCCCCGCGTGCGCAGCCCCACGTGCGGCGCCAGGCGCCGCCGCCGCGGCCCGCCGCCGCCGCAGCCTGCCGCCGCCGCCGCCGCGCCGCCCCAGGGGGGGGGGGGTCGGGCCGGGTCGGCCCGGACCCGGACCCCCGTTTCGAACCAGTTTTGGTTTTTGGCTCATAACTTGAGCCTCGGACCTCCGAATGACGAACCGTCTGTGGCAACGCGATCCTTGGATCGAGACGGTCGTTTCGGTATATCGCACTCAAGGTTTCGGTTTACTTTGAGTTCGGCCGGGTTGGTTCGTTCACGAAACCAACCGGGCCTTCGGAGCGGAAACGCTCATATCTTGAGCTACGGACGTCCGATTGACGCGCCGTCAGTCGCGTTGTGTTCCTCTTAGTGAGACGGATCTTTTGTCATACTCTGCCCGAGGTTTGGACGCATGTGGAGTACGATCGGGTTGGTTTTGCCTTAAAAACCAACCGGGCCCCGGAGACGAAAATGCCAATAACTCTCAGACCGGGCGTCCGATCGACGCGCCGTCTGTTACGTTGAGTTCCTGTTGACGATACAGAACTTTTGGATACATCAACTTCGGTCTTCGTGACAGTTGATGTATCAGCCTCTCGGCTCGTGGAGCGGACCCTCCGTACGAGTTTGCTGTGTGCGGGAACCCTAGTGCTGGCTGCGACTGTTCTACTGCTACGACTGCTACTGTGACTGCGACGGCGACAGTACAGAGATCCTGTGTGGATTTGACGACGACAGTACAGAGATCCTATGTGGATTCGACGATGACGACTTCAGCACTCAGCGATCCTACGTGGATCAGTGCTACAGGTCCTGTGTGGGCCCGATCCTGTGTGGGTCCTTGCGCTCAGCGGTTCTGTGTGAGCCAGCGCCTACAGGTTCTATGTGAGCCCGATCCTGTGTGGGTCTTCTGCGGGGGTTAGTTACCTATCGATCCTTCGTGGGTCCGACGACTTAGATGGATCAGTGATCATCTTTATCGTCCTTGAAGAAGTATACCTGTGTGAGCTGAATCCTGTTGCTTTCCTGTGTGGATTATGTTGTGCAATCCTGCGTGGATTATGTTTTTCTTTCCTATGTGAAATACGTATACTTTCCTGCGTGGACTGAGTGGTACTTGGCCTCGGAGGTTGGAGCGTATTTTAATTGATGACTTAGGTATATGTATGGGCATATACCTAAGCAGAGTCGGCTGTTACTTCGTGAATATACTTTTCTTCGTGGTTTATCCTTTGTGGATTTGAGAGACCTTCAGGGGTCTCGGGGTCCCTACTGAGTAGCTTATACTCACCCCTGCACGGGCTTCACCCGCACTACGTTGTGTTGGTTGCAGACGACGGACAGCGTTGACCTTAGCTGAGGCTTGCAGAGCGGGACGGTACCCGGAGGTGGACCCCTGGGTGAGACGTGCACGGAGCGGACGGTGGGACCCGTGGAGCAGAGGAGCTACCTGTACCCACCCTTCAGGTGGGATTTCCAGTGGACAGCTCGGATTAGCGGCTTTTACTTTTCAGTTGCTGTTTTTCCCTTTTCGAGTTGTACTTTACTTTCAGTTTGGGTTTGTATACTGGCCCATTTACTTTTCCGCACTTTCAGTTGTACTCTGCTTGCTTAGTGTTTACTTTCCACTAGTTTACTCTGTGGTGTGTGTTTACTTTTCAAAGGCAATGCCTTCCCTTTTTACCGTGATTTACGCCTTGGTGCTAGTCGCCAGCCCCTGGCCTATGGAAGGCGGGCTTGGGGTAGTCACGGCACGGACCCCGAGGGCGGGTCGTGACAAATTGGTATCAGAGGAGTTCGGTTCTACCGCGAACTCTGATCTTTTCTATGTGAAGCAATAATGTTTAGTGTGTTCAGTGTGGTTATCAGTCCAGGGAGTCCAGTGTTGGTGCGGCGGCCGACGTATCCATACACCAGGACCCTGACTTCTGATTTCCGACTTAATGCACGAAAACATTAATTGCGTGTGTGTTTCAAAGTTTTCTTTCTGATTACTTGTGTCAGCTCACCGGGTATACTGATCTGCTTTATGAAAGTCTCAAGTTTTCTTTGTGATTACTTATATCAGCTCACCAGGTATACTGTTATAACCGTGGCGCACCTGTTTCCTTTTCAGGATGGCCCCACGACGGCAGCCAGCTAGGGTTCCGAGAGTCGAGCGAGACGACAGCCCACCGAGCGACGAGGCCTCGGTGCAGGACCCTTTTCCAGTAGTAGCACCGGCGGTAGCTTTACCCGCCGATCCCCCGATGCTTCCAGCAGCAGCCGCTGACGATGCACGTCGCCTCAGCGCACTGCATGAGTTTCAGCGACAGCGACCGCCTAGGTTTCGCGGGGAGACGGATCCCCAGGCAGCAGAGGACTGGCTGGAGGCAGTGGTTCGAGTGTTTAGGCTAGTGAGGACACCAGCAGACCTCATGGTGATCCTCGCTGCGAGCCTACTACACGCAGCAGCAGGACGATGGTGGAGCCTGATGCTCCAGGTGCACGATGAGGCATCTCTACTTTGGACGGACTTTGAGAGCATCTTCCGCTCGGAGTTCGTCCCAGCCACCCTTCGTGCGGTGCGCATCCAGGAGCTTCTACAGCTGCGGCAGGGCAGCATGACGGTCGCTCAGTACTCGGCGAGATTTACCGATCTCTCGCGCTAATCGACCGACATGGTACGGGACCCATTCTTCCGGGCCCGGACCTTCGAGCAGGGTTTGAGACACGAGATCAGGGCATCGCTGATCTCCCTCAGCATACCGACTCAGACAGGAGTACTGGAGCGGGCTCTTCTGATCGAGAGCTTCCTTGCTGAGTCTACACCAGCACAGAGACCCACCGCAGGGCGGCACATGGCTGAGTCATCTACAGCGGGCAGTCGACGGATGACTCAGGGGTCCAGACAGACCAGACCTTCGGGCCGACGATCTCAGGGCACTGGCTCAGCAGTGCGGGGCACACAGCGCGGAGCCAGTCTTCCGAGAGGCAGACAGTGCTACTCGTGCGGCGGGCAGGGCCACATGGCTCGCGACTGCCCGACCCGCCGTGCCGAGGAGCAGCAGTCAGTTGATGGACCACCGAGGCAGAGGCAGAGGGTCGACCGTGGCGGTCCGCAGGGAGGAGGCGGACGAGGCAGAGGAGCTGGACGAGCAGCCGGTGGTGGGCGACGCTTTGAGGCTCTGCCACCACCACCACCAGCAGGTCCACCCCGACCACAGGGAGCTGGCGGGCAGCGACAGGCACAGCTCCAGGCAGCAGAGGCCTACGACCACGGCGCACCCGAGATGATTCGAGGTACTATCTGTGTCTATTCCACCCTTACTGCAGTTCTTATAGACACAGGAGCGAGTCATTCTTTCATAGCCGCTGCCCTTGTTCGGAGCTCGGAGATTCCGACAGAGCCGTTGGCTCGATCCTTACGGCTAGAGACTCCTAAGGGAGCAGACTCGACGATTACGCACTGGTGCCGGCAGTGTGAGCTTACTCTAGGAGGCGAGAGCTTCGGCTGGGATCTTCTTGTAGCAGCGTCGAGGCCTTACGACGTCATCTTGGGCATGGATTGGCTGTCTACGGTCCATGCACAGATTGACTGTTTTAGGCGCAAGGTGCGATGTGTACGCACCGACGGGAGCAGGTTCACCTTCACCGGCGAGAAGGGAGCCTTAGCAGCACAGGATGGACTTCCGCGGAGGAGAGGACAGCCCATTACTCATCAGTTGGCTAGCCTTATCCTTGGAGCAGTTGACGTGCGGAGTCCTGGTTTTCCTGCAGTGGTGGATCAGTTTGTGGACGTTTTCCCCGACGACGTTCCAGGGCTACCTCCTCGCAGGGAGGTAGACTTTTATATTGACTTGTACCCCGGGACAGCCCCGATATCCACTGCAGCATATCGGATGGCCCCCGCCGAGCTTCGAGAACTACGGGTACAGTTGGAGGACTTGCAGGGCAAGGGGTTCATCCGACCCAGTGTTTCACCCTGGGCTTCCCCGATATTGTTCGCCAAGAAGGCGGACGGGAGCTTGCGACTTTGTGTTGACTATCGTCGCCTGAACCAGGTGACAGTGAGGAACAAGTATCCTCTACCAAGGATTGATGACCTCTTTGATCAGCTCAAGGGAGCATGGTGGTTCTCGAAGATAGACCTCAGGTCAGGCTATCATCAGCTCAGAGTCAGAGACGAGGATGTGCAGAAGACGGCCTTCAGATGTCGGTATGGCCACTATGAGTTCTTGGTTATGCCTTTCGGTGTAACCAATGCTCCAGCACTGTTCATGGCTCTCATGAACAGGATCTTTCAGCCATACCTCGATCGGTTTGTCGTGGTCTTCATCGACGACATTCTGATTTACTCTACGACAGAGGAGGAGCACGCCTATCACTTGCGAGTTGTTCTTGACACACTCCGAGAGCACCAGCTTTATGGTAAGCTCTCGAAGTGCCAGTTCTGGATACGAGAGGTCCACTTTTTGGGACACGTTATCTCTGAGGCGGGAGTTGCAGTGGATCCCGCGAAGATTGAGGCTGTGTTAGCATGGGAGCCACCCAGGAGCGTGACTGAGGTTCGGAGTTTCTTGGGACTAGCTGGATACTATCGGAGATTTGTGCCGAACTTCTCCAGAGTTGCGGCATCACTCACAGCTTTGTCGAAGAAGGGGAAACCCTTCGTATGGTCAGACAGATGTCAGCAGAGCTTCCAGGATCTGAGACAGAGATTGACTAGCGCACCTATCTTGAGGTTGCCTGAGGAGGGAGTAGGGTACGTAGTCTACTGCGATGCATCAGGGACCGGACTCGGATGTGTTCTGATGCAGGAGCGGGCAGTGATCGCCTATGGATCACGACAGTTGAGGCCGCATGAACAGAACTACGCTACCCATGACCTGGAGTTAGCAGCAGTGGTCTTCGCTCTGAAGACATGGCGACACTATCTGATGGGCGAGCGCTTTACAGTCTTTTCCGATCATCAGAGTCTCAGGTATATCTTCTCACAGAAGGACCTGAACCTGAGACAGCGACGATGGCTCGAGTTCCTCCAGGACGATGACTTTGAGATAGTCTATACCCCTGGGAAGGGGAACGTAGTAGCCGATGCCCTCAGCAGGAGGACGGGCATTCAGCTACTCGAGGAGGCGACGGAGCAGCTAGCCTCTTTGCAGATATCCTTCGTGGATAGAGATGGAGCAGCCTTTCTTCAGTCTCTCACAGTCACTCCTCCACTACTGCAGCGAGTCAGGGATGCACAGCACGGGGACGCTGACTGTGAGACACGGCGTGCACAGATATCCTCGGGACAGGCACCTGATGGTTTCTCCCTTGGAGCAGAGCACGAAATCCTTTTCAGAGGACGTACCATGGTACCAGTCGCTTTGCGAGAAGAAGTGCTGAGGGAGTTTCATACTTCTCCTTTGGCGGTACATCCTGGAGTGGCAAAGATGTACCAGGATCTCAGACGACAGCACTGGTGGCCGGGCATGAAGAAAGCTGTAGCAGAGTTCGTTTCTCGATGCCTTACCTGTCAGCAGGTGAAGGCAGAGCATCAGGTACCAGCAGGCTTGGTACAGCCCTTGGAGGTTCCGGAGTGGAAGTGGGACGGCATATCTATGGACTTCGTGACTGGACTTCCACGCACTTCCAGAGGTCACGACTCCATCTGGGTGATTGTTGACCGACTCAACAAGTCGGCACACTTCTTACCCATCAGAGAGCAGGGCTCAGTGGAGAGCTTGGGACGTCTCTACATTCAGGAGATTGTGCGGCTCCACGGCGTGCCATCATCTATCGTTTCCGATCGAGATGCCCGCTTTACTTCCCGGCTTTGGAAGGGGTTACAGGAGGCGTTCGGTACGCAGCTACGTCTTAGCACAGCTTTTTACCCTCAGACAGATGGTCAGACGGAGAGGACCATTCAGACTCTCGAGGACATGCTCCGCGCATGTGTCCTTGACTTTGGTCGTAGCTGGGAGGACCACCTACCTTTGGTGGAGTTCGCGTACAACAACAGATACCACTCCACCATCGGGATGGCACCGTACGAGGCATTGTACGGCCGACCATGTAGATCTCCTTTGTGCTGGACAGACTTTGGGGAGTCAGCACTGGTGGGACCGGAGATGGTCCAGGCCACGACAGAGAAGGTTCAGGTCATCCAGGAGCGGATGAGGACAGCTCAGAGCCGGCAGAAGTCATACGCTGACAGGAGGCGGAGGCCACTGGAGTTCGAGGATGGCGACCACGTCTTCTTGCGGGTCTCACCTCGACGTGGTATTCGAAGATTTGGCCGAGGCGGCAAGTTATCTCCGCGCTTCATCGGACCCTTCCAGATTCTCAGCAGGATTGGCGAGGTGGCTTATCGCCTGGCTCTACCACCTCAGTTGCACCGGGTGCACGACGTCTTCCACGTATCCCAGCTGAGGAGATACGTGCACGACCCGACGCACATCTTTGACCATGGGTAGCTTGACGTTGACGATGGGGCGACTTTTACGGAGGTCCCGGTGGAGATAGAGGATCGACAGGAGCGGGTCCTGCGTGGGCGATCGATTCCTCTTGTGCGCATCAGATGGCAGCACGAGAATCTCCAGGAGAGCACATGGGAGCGGGAGGCTCAGATGCGTGCTCGGTACCCTCATTTGTTTCCCTAGTTTTTGTTGTATCTTTACGGGGACGTAAAGCCCTGAGGTGGGAGTAATTTAAAGACCCGTAAAATTCAAGGGAAATTTTTTCTTAATTTTCTTTAGAATTTTACAAGAGCGCGGTTTCAGACGGCACCTGATTCCGAGGCACGGAGTGCCCGGAATTATTTTCCGAAGTTTGGCTCGGGTACGTTCAGTGAACGAACGAGCGGGAAATTCCTAACTTTTGATCCGGTGCTCGGAATTGAAATCCGAGGGCACTGATGAACTCGCAGCGCCGATTTTCACTTAACGAGACCTTTTCGGGAGTTGCGTTTGTTGCGGGTTGAAAGTTAAGTTTTGGGGTTTTCAGTTGAGTTAAATAAAATTTGTGTAAGACAAATTTTATTTTTAGTTTGTTAAAAACCTACCTAAGGGGGTTGGAAGTGGGACCCACACCCACTTAACCTCCCTTGGGAGGATTAAGTGTGGTGGGGCCCACACGAACCCCTAGACTTTTCAAGTTCCCTTAACCCCCTCTTTATTGGCTTAAGTTACTCTTAATTAATTTTGGGAGTTAAGTCTTTTTGAATTTCAAACTTTGAAATTCTTTTGTGTTATGTGTTAATAAAATAAGAGGTAGTCTTATTTTATTTTGAGTTCTTTGTTTGTCACTTTGAGAGCTCCTCTTCATCTTCAAGCTCTGACGAAGAACGAAGAACGCTCAAACTCCGACGAAGAACGACGCCTCTTTTCTTCGTCCTCGGAGTCAACAAGAGGGAACGCTGCTTCCTCCTCGGACCTTCTTCGTCGGCAAACGAAGATCCGCCAACGACGTGTCTCCTCGGGCATATATCTTCGTCAACGGATTTGACGAACGACGACCGCGACGCCCGACCTCCGCGACGCCGTCTTCCGCGGAACGTAGGCGAATCTTCGAATCTTAAACCCGAGGTAGGGGTTGTTGATTTCTTTTTGGTTTCCTTATTTCTTTTCTTGCTCGTGGATCGCATGTCTACGTGAGGCATTTAATTATTTTATTTAAGTGTTATAGTTAACGCGAGGGGGGCCGGACCGCATGAACACGACCGAACCCCCCCTCCATCGTTCATGTTTATTTTGCGGAAGAAAGCAAGTGGCGTGGTGTCGTCGCACCACGCGGATGAACGTGCTTATAATTTACGCGGCGCCGTCGCGCTACGTCAAGGAAAAATCTTCAAGAACGCGACGCCGTCGCGCCACGTTGAAAAGAATCATGGCATGGAGAAAGGGGCGCGGTGCCGTCGCAACGCGCCGGACGACGAACACCGCGGCCGGTTCCGGGCCGCGGCGGGACGAGAAGACTGCGGCCGGTTCCGGGCCGCGGCGGGAAAGGAGACCGGCGGCCGGGCCGCCGGCGTCGGAAGTCGAAGGCGGGACCGGAATTTCCGGTCCCGTTGGTAAAAACCGGCCGGCCAGCAGGCCGGCCGGATGACATAAAACCGGGGGAATAAATCCCCCGGCCGGTTCAACAAAACCCCCCTCTTAATGAGGGGGGGGCGGTTCTTGAGGGAAGGGGGCAGCCGCCCCCTTGGTTCGGCGCCAGCAGGCCCCCCCACGTGAGGGGGGGGGGGGTTTAAAAGAACCGGCGCGGCACAAAGGCCGCACAACTTTGAAGAACCGCGGGGCTTAGCCCCCGCGTGCGCAGCCCCACGTGCGGCGCCAGGCGCCGCCGCCGCAGCCCGCCGCCGCCGCCGCCGCGCCGCCGCCGCGCCGCCCCAGGGGGGGGGGGGTCGGGCCGGGTCGCCCCGGACCCAGACCCCCGTTTCGAACCAGTTTTGGTTTTTGGCTCATAACATGAGCCTCGGACCTCCGAATGACGAACCGTCTGCGGCAACGCGATCCTTGGATCGAGACGGTCGTTTCGGTATATCGCACTCAAGGTTTTGGTTTACTTTGAGTTCGGCCGGGTTGGTTCGTTCACGAAACCAACCGGGCCTTCGGAGCGGAAACGCTCATATCTTGAGCTACGGACGTCCGATTGACGCGCCGTCAGTCGCGTTGTGTTCCTCTTAGTGAGACGGATCTTTTGGCATACTCCGCCCGAGGTTTGGACGCAGGTGGAGTACGTTCGGGTTGGTTTTGCCTTAAAAACCAACCGGGCCCCGGAGACGAAAATGCCAATAACTCTCAGACCGGGCGTCCGATCGACGCTCCGTCTGTTACGTTGTGTTCCTGTTGACGATACGGAACTTTTGGATACATCAACTTCGGTCTTCGTGACAGTTGATGTATCAGCCTCTCGGCTCGTGGAGCGGACCCTCCGTACGAGTTTGCTGTGTGCGGGAACCCTAGTGCTGGCTGCGACTGTTCTACTGCTACGACTGCTACTGTGACTGCGACGACGACAGTACAGAGATCCTGTGTGGATTTGACGACGACAGTACAGAGATCCTCTGTGGATTCGACGACGACGACTTCAGCACTCAGCGATCCTACGTGGATCAGTGCTACATGTCCTGTGTGGGCCCGATCCTGTGTGGGTCCTTGCGCTCAGCGGTTCTGTGTGAGCCAGCGCCTACAGGTTCTGTGTGAGCCCGATCCTGTGTGGGTCTTCTGCGGGGGTTAGTTACCTATCGATCCTTCGTGGGTCCGACGACTTAGATGGATCAGTGATCATCTTTATCGTCCTTGAAGAAGTATACCTGTGTGAGCTGAATCCTGTTGCTTTCCTGTGTGGATTATGTTGTGCAATCCTGCGTGGATTATGTTTTGCTTTCCTATGTGGAATACGTATACTTTCCTGCGTGGACTGAGTGGTACTTGGGCTCGGAGGTTGGAGCATATTTTAATTGATGACTTAGGTATATGTATGGGCATATACCTAAGCAGAGTCGGTTGTTACTTCGTGAATATACTTTTCTTCGTGGTTTATCCTTTGTGGATTTGAGAGACCTTCAGGGGTCTCGGGGTCCCTACTGAGTAGCTTATACTCACCCCTGCACGGGCTTCGCCCGCACTACGTTGTGTTGGTTGCAGATGACGGATAGCGTTGACCTTAGCTGAGGCTTGCAGAGCGGGACGGTACCCGGAGGTGGACCACTGGGTGAGACGTGCACGGAGCGGACGGTGGGACCCGTGGAGCAGAGGAGCTACCTGTACCCACCCTTCAGGTGGGATTTCTAGTGGACAGCTCGGAGTAGCGGCTTTTACTTTTCAGTTGCTGTTTTTCCCTTTTCGAGTTGTACTTTACTTTCAGTTTGGGTTTGTATACTGGCCCATTTACTTTTCCGCACTTTCAGTTGTACTCTGCTTGCTTAGTGTTTACTTTCCGCTAGTTTACTCTGTGGTGTGTGTTTACTTTTCAAAGGCAATGCCTTCCCTTTTTACCGGGATTTACGCCTTGGTGCTAGTCGCCAGCCCCTGGCCTATGGAAGGCGGGCTTGGGGTAGTCACGGCACGGACCCCGAGGGCGGGTTGTGACAAAAAATACACAAATAAATGAACACTTTATAAGAGATAAAAATATAGCATTGATAATGGGTACCATTTATCAGTACTAAAAATAAAGTGTTGATAAAGGGCACCCTTTATCAGTGAAAAAAATAAAGCACTGATAAAGGTTCCCTTTATCAGCACTAAAAAAGTACTGATAAGGGTACATATTATTATCTCTAAAAAAATTCTTTGATAAAAGGTCCAATTTATCTGTTCTTTCTTTTGCGATGATAAATATGCCATTTATTAGTGTGTTTTTCTAGCGCCGATAAATACCATTACTATTAAAGGCATGTTTTCTAGTGGTGACATAACTCACGATAATTGATTTTGATGACTCTGTACTTTAACATGTATTAATATTTGATGATATATGTATTTATGGGCATGAGTTCTTTTGTGATTAACTGATGCACTCAGATTATTTCTTTATACCCTTATGCACTTCTTATGCTCGTTGAATTATGTCTACCCTTAGTAAGCTTTTTGGACCACCATTCTCATGCGTCCTCTTCCCTAGATATAATGAATGTGATTGAACAATTATGTCTATATGGGATTTCATAGAGATTATTTTTATGACCTACGGTGAAATATGAAATGTTAGGTATTATAGGAGATAATATTCATCTTTATAAACCAGTTGTTTATGAATCCACGTAGATATGAGTTGTTCATAAATATATAAAACTCTAAACCTAAAATTTCCATGGGTATTTTTGTGATTATATATTTCATTTTTATATTTTATGTTTTTATTCATGAAGATGCATTCACCTTGTTTGTTTCAAAGAAAAAATGCAATGTTTATGAATTCACCATTGGATCTGATAGTACGGGTTCAATATTTTTTGTTAGTATCAAATGAGGGTTTAGATAGCTTTTAATGTTATTATGATTTGATATGAAGATATATTAAGAGTTATGTATATTATAATTGGTATTTAATCATAATTATAATCGTTTGTTCAAATTCATAGACACCCCTTTCAGGTTTTATGTGATGAGATCTTAAAATGATTAATAGAATTTTAAGAGACAGTTTAATAGGATGATGTATTTGTAAAGTTATGGTTTAACATGAAGTATGAATTTAAATTTACTGGAAATGTAATATAAATTATTTATAACCTTTAGGGTTGATATCTTCAGAGATATTTAGAACATAAGTTTTATCATATATATAAGTACAAGATTGAAAAGTGAGTTGTTGACTAACCGATCAATGTTATTTCAAAATAAGATCTCTATTTTTGGGTATGAATTATAAAAGGTGTGATATAACAATGGAGGTTACAATACCCTTTTATTTATAGGTTATATAGGAAATATATAGTTCAAAAACTAAGAATTATAGTTGAATTTTTCTGATTACTCTATTATAAAAAGATTTAATAATTTTGGGAATTATCATACCACATTCAAACCATTTTTTTGGTTAATATTGAAATGTATGTTGAATAAATATTTATCCATTTTAAGGTAATATTATCCTTTAAAAGTGGACTTATAGTGGTTTATGAATGAAACAATCATCGTTAGTACTCATTGTCTGGATGAAAAGATGAGTTTCTGGTGGTACATTGTCAAGGAGAAAAAATTATACTCATCAAGTTAATATATTTCCATATTATCTTAGTCTATATGGTAAGATAATTCTTCAATACTAGGCAATCTATCTTGATCAAAATTATTATCCTAGTACCTTCCATTTTGATGAACTATTATTCTTTTAGATCATCATAGATTTATGGTTTTGAGGCCCTTAAATTTCCATTGTTCATTCACTTTATTGTGATCTATGACCTCAATCACTCTTTATAAATATTTACAATTTTCTTCCAATACCACCTTTTCTATCCTATTTCAAAACCTTGTTATGTGATATTCTATATGACATTCATAGGTTCTTTTTCACTTATTATGGGGATATTTTATTAACACTTATTATGATGTGGTTTTATAATAAAAGTGTTTTTAATGTCCATCCACTGATTACTAATATAAATTTCAAAATTGTAAGGACATAATTTACTAAATGAGGTATGTTTTAGTACCCTAATATTTTAAAGTAAGAAAATGATATTTGATATCATAAAGGATATGCAACATTATATATAATTTTGCATTACATGGAAAACCCAATTTAGCATGTTTTACCCTCAACCCTACCATTATAATGCAGGTTATGAACCTGATTCACTAAATTATGAAAATATGGTGTACAAATGTATATATAGTAACTTTTTTGAGGTTACAATTAATTAGAAATTAAAATAAATCCACTTTTGAAAATAAAAAGAAATCATTTTTTGAAGAACTATTTTAATGCGGACAACTGTGTTTTAAAACAAAAAATTAAAAACATCTATATTCTTGGATTATATTAATTTATTATATATATAATATATTCAATATAATTTTTAAAATTAATCTTATGTGTTTTGTAGACATGATATAAAAATAAATACATTTGTATGCGTAATAATTTATATTTTTTCAAAAAAGATGTTTTGTCACCATTTTATGGAACACTTATTTTAGAAAAAATTGTTACAAATTTATAATTTTTTTCTAAAAAATAAAATTATTTTTCAGAAGAAGAATATAAAAATTTACTTTGGGTGAAGTTCAAATATTTTTCATAAAATATTGTCTTTTCGATTAACAGTGCAAAATAAAAATAATTTTTTAAAAAAGTTTTTCCATTAAATGAATTAAAAAATTAATATGTACCAATATTTTTTGAATATGTTTTAATGTTACATATTCATTATTTATTAAGATTCATTACTTTAATCCACTTTTTATTTGGTTTTTGTACAATCTTTTTTTGGGTTTAAAAACTGATTTTTCAAAAAATAGTTTAAAAAGGAATAATGTTTATCTTTTTTAATTAATTTAAAAAATCAATAATGGGTGATATTTTATATTATATTGAAATATTATTTATCATTAATTATTAATTTAGTTTCATAAAATTATTATTATTATTCATAAATTTAATATAGAATCATCTTTTTTAAAAAATATAATGTTTTCTAAATACTCGTTGTATGGTCGCGTCTATGAGACTAATATGAAATTAAAATTTTCTAATTCATAAAATTATATTTTAAAAATGTTTTTCATATTTTTAATATGAATAATATATAATTTTTAATATGTTAAATTAACTTTTTACCTTAATTATTAGTGAAAAAATGTAAATATTAATTATAGTTATAAGGGTAAAAATGAGATTACAAAATTGTTAAACTTAGAATATAATATTTAAAAATGACCAATCACCTATAAAACACCTATTGGATGGAAATATTTCAACCTTTTATCCTCAAGGATCATGTGTTGTTCATTATTTTTTCCTTATGAAAGGAAAAAAAATCTTTTTGAATTAATTCATTCAAGAAAAAGTAAGCGTGCCACTCACCTCACTTCTAAATGGTCGCTACCTCTCATCCCTTGTTCACAACATCAAACCAATTGGGTTTCACAAATATATAAAAAAATAAATTTGAAAAATAGCTACCCTAATCCTAAAATATTTGTTTTTTTCTAAAATAAAACCATGGAATGTCTTTGGTGTAGAGAAAAATGGGTTACCCAAAGAAGATGTAACATTTATCAATAAAGATTTTTATTTTATTTCCTTTTAAACCCATTAAATTATTCTTATATAATGATGGTATGATATCATTAGAAAATTCCATATAATTATATGTTTTTATGTTATGTGTATGTCCTATAGCAATACTCAATTCTATAAAATGGGTAATGAAATCATCATTCGTGTGTAAGGCGGACTGCCACCTCATGAAATGATGTCATTTTTTTCCATTTCCCCCTCTCATAGATGGATTTGATGTTTCATATAAATTTTATATATGATATTTATAACATAAGGTCACTAAGGGAGTAATTATATCGTATATAACCTTTTATGTTACATTCCATAATGTATATGATAACATCACTTATGTGTACGGTGGACTGTCGCCTCACGAAGTGATTTGATTTGTTTTTCAGCAATGCGTTGCACGGAAGTCAATATGGTTAAAGATTAAAATATAGTTTATATATGTAACATATTTATGATATTAATGAAATAATTACATTTATATAAATATAATATATAATTTTTGTTTTTACCTTTTCACTCACTGAAAAATATGATAACGTCGTTTGTGGACATGTGGACTACTACCTCCTCAAAGTGATGTGAATGATTTTTCACCACAAAATCACAAGAATTATATATATATATAAGTATATATAATTAAACAATATTTCATTTATGAAATTATACTAAAAAGATAAAAGATAAAATATCTTCTTTATATAATGATTATTTAAAAATACAAACATTACTTATGAGTACATATGACCTAACCTATCCAAGATCATAACGTTAATTCGTTTTTTAGGAACATAGTTCATGATTGGTTTTAAAATAATAATAATAATATATATATATATATATGAAAATTATTGCATTATTATTATTATTGATATATTTAAATAATTTCCACATTGACCAAATTATTCCTACCAGAGTCATTTTTGACACATAATCTAGATATACTCAAAATATCAGACATAAAATAGTCGATTGTGTTACCATATATAACATGTTAATATGTGAAATAAAATTAATAATAAATTTTTAAAAGGTACACTTTAAATTATATAAATAACATAAGTTTCTTATTTATTAAGATAAAGGCATATCTGACTTTCCATGCTCAATGTAAGAGTTTTTCTTGTCACACTTTTATTTCCATTAGATTTATGACATATTTGCTAATTATTTTTATTATGTGCTTTATATAATTAACATTAATGTATTTTATGATTGTTATCAACAAATTTATGTGGATTTAGATATGAATTTGTGGATCTATCTCTCATACAGTTCACAATTTCAATGTTACCAAATTAGTAATGGATTTTTGTTAGAATTTCCTTCTTTGAGACATATGTCATGTTATGCACCTATATTCATTTATGACATGTATTCAAATCCATTTTGGAATATAATATAATGAATTTATTTATTACAATGGTATTTTAATTTTTATTTTATTTAATCCTTTCATGGGGCTTATTATTATGATATAGAAAAGTGGTAATATTTTTATGTTACAATCTCATACTTTATCAGGATTTTTTATTAATTTGCTTCTAATGATTTGATATTATGATCCATATCTCAAGAAAATTTTAAAATTTACTAACCGTGGGTTCTTGATGATATTTCCTTGTTATAGTACCATTTTGGTACAATATTTTACTTAAATGTTTTGATAAAACATGTTTCGTAAAATCTGTCATTATTTCTCTCTTCAATTAGAAATCAGTTTTCATAAAAAAACCATTTTTTAAAATTTTAGAAAAAATATTTTTACCTTTTTAAAAATGATTTATTAAATTAATTTTTACCCTTTATGTATTTTTATAATTTTTTTCAATGTAATATTCTTTTCACTTTTTGAACAAGGATCATTTATAACCATTTTACCATTCAATAAGAATGTTATTTATGAATTTTGTGGAATTACCTGCAGAAATGACCATTATTTTTTTGAAGAATCCAATAAACATTTTCAAGGATTTTTTAATTAAAATTTTTAATTAATATTATATAAATTCATATTTTTTAAAAATTATTTTCAACGAAAATGAATTTCAAAATGTATTATGTTTTAAAAAACATATTTTTGAAATTAAATAGATATTTTCCCCATGAATGTATTTAATGATCCTTTAGTGGTACATTAATTTATCAATGTCAACAAATCTTTTTATTACATATAATTTACCTAGAATATTTGGTATTGATAATATTATAATTCTCGATTATGATAGAATAATATTATTTCAATGATATTTTTATAGAACTTGTTTCTCTTTTATGGGTTAGTCATGTTTGAAATATATCGTTAGGAATCCAATTTATTTTTCATGGGTTAATCTTCTTTTATGTATATTTTTATGGAACCCATTTCTTTTTGATTGGTTAATCGTGTTTTAAAAAGGATGACATTAATCCAATTTCATCAATATGGGTTGACAATGTTATAAAAGAATAATGATTGTTTGTTTGGAGTTTTGTGATGAAATATCTCTACGAATTATTCATGTTATGGTCCTTGGACATCTTATATTATGGGGATACCAAGATAGTGTCATGTGATCCCATAAAAGTTTTTATGATGTGGTGGATTAGATAGATCTTGGTGATATCATTATATCTTATATGATGGGGTATCCCAGATAGAGTTGGGTGAGCACGTTATAGCTTATACGATGGTTGAACCCAAATAAAGATCCAAAGCATTGAGTAATGATTATATTGGAATTCAGATATAAAGTTATTTCAATTTAAAGGTCTCTAAATGGGGTTTATGAATATGAATCTCCCACTTACAGTAAAAGGGTTTTAATTTATTACTATGGGTTTACAATATTTTGTATGATCAATATTGATATCATATGGATCATGAATAATGATTCTGATGGAATCTATCATTTGATATATTTTCATATTTGATGATCCAAGTATTTATGGTTATGAGTTATTTTATGATTTGATCATGTTCTCCAATTATATCATTATATTCTTATCCACTTCTTTTTATCATTGATGACTATCAATTACTAATGCTTATGTCCACCCTTATTGAGCATTTGAGATAACCCTTCATATGTTTTCTTTTTTCCTTGATATAAAGAATTATGTCGAAACAGTTATGTCTAGAATGGATTTCATATGGATCATGTAGATGGTTAATGTGAGATAATAAAATATGGTTATAATAGGAGATGATTCTCATGGTTATGAAATAGTTTCTTATAAATCTAAGTTGACATGGAATGGTTCTAATTCTCTTAAACTCAAAACTTAGAATATATGTGGGTATATAAGTGATCCAATATTTCATTTTTATGTTGTAAGTTATTATTGGTGAAAATTGGGTCACTTAATTTAGAATCAATTCAGAAAATTCAATTTTTATGAATTTAGCACCAAATCCGAGAGTGCTGGCTATGGGATGTTATAGTTGGTATTAGAGAAGGGTTTTGATAACATGGGATACTAGGAAATTTTCATGTGAAGATATCATAAGAGTTATCAATACTAATAATAGGTCAATAAGATTAGTTATAATAATAATTTCAAATTATTAGACACTACATTAATATTTTAGGTGATGAGATCTTAAAGATATTAATGAAAATTTAGGAAACATTTTAATTGGCTTAAGTATTTTTCATGTTATTATTTATACTGCAGTATACATTTAAATTTTTTAGAAATGGTATTTAAGTGTTAGATAACCTTTTGGGTTTATTTTAATTGGTATATTGAGAACACATGTTTTATCGTATAGATAACCACTTGATCAAAAATTGATTTGGGGACTAAGTGATTAATGTTACACAAATAGAAGATCTCCATTTTGGGGGTATGAAATTGGAAAATTAGGAGATAAAATTTGTTATTAAAACACTTATTTATTTTTATGTGATTTATAAATGATTTAGTTCGATCATTGGGGGTTATAGTTGAATTTTGAAGATTAATTTATCATATAACGGATTACTCATTTTTGGGAATTATATTACCACGTTCTAACCATTTTAGTTTTTCATAATGTCAAAAAATATTTTAATATATTGTTATCCCTTTTATGGTTAAATTATTTTTAAATTTTTTAATTTTATTATATAATGTATGAATATTTCATCTTCAAAACTCATTTTTTGGAGGAAAATATGATTTTATGGTAGAAATTGGTTAGTGGTTGAAATTCTACTCATTAGTAAGTATATTTCCATATTCTATTATTCTATATGGTAAAATAATTCCCCAAATTTTGGAAATTTGAGTAAAATAAATAGTATTATCTAAGTAACATAAATTATGATGAACATATTTCCTTTTATATCATCATATATTTATATTTTTTAGTCCCTAAACCTTTTATTGATCATTGTCATTCTTGTGATCAATTAAATCAATCACTCTTTATAATTATTTGCCTTTTCCCTCCATTCCCACATATTTTATCCTATTTTCAAATATATTTTTGTGTTATTAAAGATCAAATTTTTACATCATTTTCTCTATAATTAATAAGGTGTTTTATTAACCCGTTTTATGATGTGGGTTTACAGAACAAGTATTCGTAACGTCAAAACTTTTATTACGGAGATAAGGATCAAAATTCGGAGGATGAAATTTATTAATGTTGGGGACGACGTAACATCAAGAAATTTTAAAAGAACAAATTTAAATTTGATAGAATAAAATAAATTCAATATAATATTCAGATTTCAATACACACAACACCCATTTAATCTTTCATTATATGGAACCCCGATATTTTTATATTCTATAGCGTATTCCACATGAAATACTAAAATTAAACGACTGATGATGTATTTTACCATTATAACCATTACATTGTAATGATAGACATGAAAAGGATTAAATGAATAATTAATATATGGTTTATACATGTATATATAATTAATTATTTTGTTAATAATTAATTATAAATGAAAATAAAAACCACTTTTCAAAATGATGATAAATCTTATTCTATGAAACTGTTTTAATGTACAGAAGTTTGTTTTACACCAATTAATTTAACAAATCACCCTTTTGATTATATTATATATATATATATATAATATATTCATTATATTATTTACAAATCAACCTATTTATTTTATTAATACGATATAAATATAAATCAAATTTTTTGTTTAAAACTATATATTTTTCAAAAAACCTATCTTCTAACCTTTTATAGTAAAATATTTTAAAAATAATTTTTAAATATTTAATAAAATTTATTTGATAAAATAAAATTTCTTTTTGGATGTAAAATTTCAAGTGTTATTTTGAGTGAAATTTTTGTATTTTAGGGAAATTTTTGAGTTATCGGTGAATAGTGAAAAATAACTGTTTTTATTAAAAAATTATGTTCCCTTCTACAAATGAATTGATTTAGAAGTACCAAGTTTTTTAAAATATTTTTTAATGTAACCAATTTTATATTTAATAAAATTAATTATTTTTTATGACCATTATATTTGTTTTTATTATATGTTTTTTTTGGGTTTGAAAATAAATTTTTTAAAAAATATTTTAAAATTAATAATGTGTTTGTTTTTTAATTAATTAAAATAATACCTATTGAGGAATATTTTTACTGAAATTTATAGATTACAAATCTATAATTATAAAATGATTTACATAAAATCATCATTTTTTCTATAGAATTAATACAAAATAATATTTTTCTAAATAATACTTCTCTTGAAAACATGATGTCTCGCTGTGTCTGTAGGATTGATATTAAATTAAATTTTGATAAAATTTTGATTTAAATTTTAAAAAATGGATTAATAGTTTGTAATAATAATAATTTAAAATTTATAATAGTACTACATTATTTTTTAACTATAATGATTAGTGAAAATCATTAAAATTAACTTGATCAATTAAAGTAAAAATGAGTTCACATAATGGTTAAACATAGAATATAAGGTGTAATAGTTAACCAAAACTTGTGAAAACCACATTTTATAGATATATTTAGACATTATACATTACTTAATCATTTATTTTACCTTATGGGGGACTGGATAAATGACAACAATGTGGGTGGAATTAACTCTTTAAAAAACAATACATGTGTTCCACTAACCTAACTTGTAAAAGACCACCCCCACTACTACATTATTAAAACCATAAAACCTGAAGAGTTCAGAAAATACCTAACTCAATAACATAAAAAAATACATCCCCTTATCCTAGAAGCCTTATTTTGGGTATAATTCCAACCTAGAAAGGGTTTTGTTTCTAAACAAAAGAAGTTAACTAAAAAATAGGCAACTTTCGTCAACAAGATTTTTTTTATTTCTTTATATACTCCATATATTACTCTTTTATAATTATGAAATAATAAATTAAGAATATTACATTTACATCGATTTTTATGTTAATTTAACAGACTAAAACCACACAGAGTTTTATCAAATTGGTTATGAAATCATCAATTGTGTGTACGACATACTACCATCTCAAAAACAATGTCATTAAATTTTACATTACCATGTATCGCAATTGGATCTGATAATGGATATAAATAATATATAATATTTTTATTACATAATAATTCCCCTTGATTCATTATATAATATCTTGCAATTTACTTCCCATTCCATAATTTTAATGATAATGTCATTCGAGTATATGGTGGACTGCTGCCTCATGAAGCGATGTGATTTGTATTTCAATAATGAGTTACATGGAAGGTATCGCATGTGGGGGATAGGTGAGTTGGTTTAAGGTGGTGTCATCCTATCATCGAGGTTTCGGGTTCTATTCCTCGTAAGGGCAACGTGCACTATGCACCATTGATCCTCTCATCCCCTAGACTTGGTGTGGAACTGGGCCAAGCCCAAGGGTTGGCCACCTTGGGCCTAGCTGGGGGCGTGCGGCGTGCAGGTGTGCAGGCCAGCTCAATACCCCGTTACCCAACAACATGTTCGCCCGTGGGGGATGGGAGAGTTGGTTCAAGGCGGTGGCGTCCTGTCATCAAGGTTCCAGGTTCGATTCCTCGCAAAGGCAACGTGAACTATACGCCAGTGATCCTCTCGTCTCCTCGACTCCGTGTGGAACTGGCCCAAGCCCAATGGTTGGTCACCTGCGGCATAGCTGGGGACGTGCATTGCGTAGGTGGGAAGGCCTACTCAATACCTCGTTACCCAAAAACACGTTTGCCCGTGGGGTATGGGTGAGTTGGTTCAAGGCTATGGCGTCCTGTCATCGAGGTTCTGGGTTTTAGTCCTCACAAAGCCAACGTGCACTATACACCATCGATCCTCTCATCCCCTCAACTATTTTTAGAAATGACCCAAGTCTAAGCGTTAGCCACCTTGGGCCAAGCTGGGGACGTGCGGCGCACAAGTGGGAAAGCCACCTCAATACTTTGTTACCCAATAACACGTTCGCCCATGAGGGCTAGGTGAGTTGGTTCAAGGTGGTGGCATCCTGTCGTCAAGGTTCTGAGTTCGAGTCCTCGAAAAGGAAACGTGCACTATATGCCACTGATCCTCTCATCCCCTCGACTCCATGTGGAATTGGACCAAGCGCAAGGTTTGGCCACCTTGGGCCTAGCTGGGGACGTGCAGCGCGCAGGTGGGCAGGCCAGCTCAATACCTTGTTACCCAATAACACGTTTCTTTTAATTTCATCCTGGGTCCTTTTCTGGTGCGTGATGTTTGTGGATTTTGTTATGGGTTCTATCATTCTGGTGGGTATGTGCAACGACAATGGTGGATTCGAGTCAATGATGTTGTTATGCAGGTGGTGATCTATGGTGTGTGATTGACGATGTCGACTCCTCGAGATGCTTTGATATCGGCGTAGGGAGAAAAAACGCCGCATCAAGGTCTCGACGGCGATGGAGGCTTGGTTCGGCGACGATGGTGTACGATGGTGTCCGGTTCTGATGGCGTCAGCTTATTGGACGCCGGAGAAGAGTTCAGCAGTGTTGGTGATGAGTTTGTCGGCAGTGATAGTGATTAGTCGGCGACTTGATGATGGTAGGTGAGTTGATTGATGGATGATGTCTCGTACAGAGCGTGAAATGTGGCTTGGGATGGTGTGACTTTCAGTTTTGGTAAAGGTGGTGATGGCGGTCGGCTGTTATGGGATGCGTGAAGCAGGCTGGGATGTGGCCCACATTTTTTAAATTTGAAATTCGTTTTTGAAATTTGAAATCAGAAATTTTAAAATCTCTTTGCGCACGGTTCTTAGTCGTTGGAGATGTTCTTTAGGTTCCCACTTACCCTCAAAGTGGGTTTTAAAAAAATTAAAATGGATTGTTTTCATTACATGGAAGGTAATTAGGGGAATTACAATAAATATATGTTATTTAAATCAAATATCTATGATATTAATGACATAGTTATCATTCTATAATTATAATATACAATTATATTTTTACATTTTCACTCACTGAAAAAAATGATAACGTTGTTCGTAGATGTGTGGAATCCCGCCTTCTATAAGTTATGTGAATTAAGTTTTCACCACCAAATCACATGAATTATATATATAATATTAAATAATTAAATAGAATTTTATTCATGATATTATGATAATTATATAAATATAGAATATTACTTACCTTCATTCAATAATTATCAATGAAAAATGGAAATGTTACTCGGGCATATGTACTACCTTCCATCTCATTGATCATTATGTTAGTTCATTTTTCATAAAAATAATTCATTATTGGGTTTAAAAATATTAATTTTATATAAATATTATTTTTATTTCATGATTATTATTATCTGTATTTTTAAAGAAATGAGCTCTTTGTTTAAATTAAACCTACAAAAGTCCTTTTTGACACATAAGACAAATATGGTCCAAACATCCAACATAAAATTAATAAATCATGTCATCATCACCAAAGTTACTTTTTTTATTATGAGTCACACAAACAAAAAAATGAAATAGAAAACACAGAAGCAAACAGTCTAAGGGGGTCTGAAATAGTGAAAACCAAGGGCATCACCTCTAATCAGGTTAACCCCTTCAGTTTTGAGAGAAGAAAAAACATGCATCCAAACCGGATCAGGACCCCGAACATCCATAGAAGCAAGGTGGTCTGCCACTTGATTACCCTCTCGCCAAACATGACTGATTTTTATGTCATTAGAGTGAATAATTTTTCACTTATTGATAATATAGAAGATAGACCATGGAGATGGATAAATATTATTAAGGGCATCATACAGTATCTTCGAATCAGTTTCAATCTCAGAGATATCCAGCTCCTGTTGGTGGAAGATGGAAATTCCAGTGTACAGGGCCTTGGCTTCGGCTTCGAGGGAGGATTCATACCCTAACTGAGAGGATAAAGGCATAAAAACCAAACCCCACTAGTCCCGCACCACACCACCTCCTCGCAGAGCTCCCATTATGCAGGACCCGTCAACATTGAGCTTTATACCACCTATAGGAGGGGTCCAACAAACCCAGGATCCTCTACGACCACTCATCGAAGCCTCACGGGAGGACGAACCCAGCCACCTGAGTGAAGGAAAATCACGCCAGGCGCTGAAGAGTCTATCTAGATCCGAGAGTAAACATTTCATCCTGTAGATAATAGAATGGCTGAAAGCAGACTGCCCTTCAAATTTGCATTTGTTTCTGGTAAGCCAGATCACCCAACATCATGCAGATAAAATCAACACACATGCCATTCTCTCCGGCCCTTTATCCCCTGACCCATGGAACCATCTATCCAGGAATGGGAGACCCTCCAATGAAGGATCGCGAGTCCCTATGAACTCCCCAAAGAAGCCCCAAACTACTTCCGCCCACTCACCAGAGAAGAATAAATGATTAGATGATTCCTCCTTTGAAGTTGTACGGCAAAAACACCGGGAAACCAATGGGATACCACAATGTTTGTTATTATCATCAGTGGGAATGTCATGGTGACGAATCATCCATAACAGAAAATTGAGTTTCAATGGCACCACTTTGGTCCACAGAAGCTCATTCCACCCATCTGTTGTCCCCGGTGAGCTCCTAATACCACGAAACTCCCAAGCGGGAAAGGACCCAGAAGAAGAAGCAGTGAATACACACTGATCAGGTTCTGGGGAGAGAATTATGAGATTAAATAGATCCTTCTGATCTTCATCCAGCACCATGTTGATCAGGCTCGGGTACCGACTTGCTTCCTGAAAAGAAATAGAAGGACCCAGATAACCCAGAAAGCCCAGCACTTTCCCTACCTAATTATGGTGCCAAAAGGAAATATTACCTCTCCCAATGATCCATTATGAGTGCTCACAAAGCTCATCATCAAGATTCATCAGGTTAGGCCATAGCACAAGACCCCTTTCTACCCCCATGGGATGGCTCTAATACAAAAAATGCATCATTTGGCCTCAAAGGGTGCTCTGCTCCACAATTTCCCATGTCAGTTTTGCCGGAAGTCCACTGAGATTATCAGCGAGACCCCTCACATTAATTGTATATAAAAAGTAAATAAGTGAAATAAAATTAATAAAAAATGTGAAATTATTTATCAATAATGTAAATAATAAACCTAAATTTATTATTCAAGAAGATAAATACACATGTGGAAGGGTGGACTCATTGTAAGGGTTTTTATTACCTCACTTTTATTTTTTGTGAGATATATGCCATAATCGTAACTTATTTTTGTTTTGTAGTTTTTATACAACATATCAGTGTATTTTATGGTTATTATCATTAAATTTATGATGATTTACATATCTTTTTTTAATCTCCCTTTTATGGGGTTAATGGTTTCAATGTTTCTAAAGTTATAATGGATTTTGTCAGAATTTCCCTTCTTTGACACTTATTTCCTCTAACGAACCTATCTTATTTTACTTGGTGTATATGAATTCGGTTTGGAATGTAATATCATATATATTTTTATTCCCATTATGTTTTTTTGTTTCATTTTATTTAATCCTTTCTCGAGGCTTGTGACCTTATTATACCAAAGTGGTAAATGTTTAATATTACATCCTTTATCAGGATTGTTTATGATTATGCTTCTAATGATGAGATAATATGATCTATCTCATAGGAAAATCATGATATTTATTATCCTCTAGTTTTACATGATATTTAAAAGTAATTTTACCATTTTACACTCTTTGATACATAAAAATGTTGAGAATTATTTTAATAAAATATGACTTTATTTCTCTCTTCAGTTAGAAATCAGTTTTTTTACAATAACCTATTTTCAAAAAATGTTTACAAAAAATCACCTTTAAATAATGGGTGTTAATTGATTTTATATCAATTAATTCAATTTACAAATTTTTTTATAGGAATATTTTTGTCATTTTCTGAATGATTCCTTTTTCTATACGTTTTACCATGCAAAAGGAATGTAGTTTACGACATTCGCGGAATTACCTAGTAACAAGATATTCATTTCATTGAATATGTATTTGAATTTTTACAAAGTTAATTATAATTAAAATGTTTTTCTAATTATCTATAAATTAATTGACTTAGGAAATTAATTTTTGAGAAATTTTTTTCCAAAATGATTTATGTTAATAAAAAGGGATTTTCAAAATTAAATATATATCTTCTATAAGAATGAAATTAATTTTCATTTAGTGGTATTTATATTCATTGATGTCAATAAAACTTTTTGTTACTTATCTTGCACTAGGGATATTTGGCATCAATACTTTCCTCATTCCTTCTCTATATGGAATAACATTTTTATCAATCTGATTTATATGAAACTCATATCTAAACTATGGGTTAATCACGTTTCAATGTTTTTGTAATGATACCCATGCATTTTTCATTGGTTAATTATTTATCAAAGAGATTGATATAGAACCTATTTCTTTTAACTAGTTAATCATGTTTTAATTAGGTAGATAAGAATACCACTTCTCTTCTATTGGTTATTCAAGTTATATAAAAATAATGATTTTTATGATTTTTTTATTAAATATATATATACTTTATTCATGTTGTAATTCTTCAGCATCTTATATGATGGATAATCCACGATAGATCGTAGTGAGCCTATTATAGCTTATACAATTGGATGGACCAAATTATACAGGGTGAGCCCATTTCAACTTATTTGATGGGGAATCCCATATAGTTCCATGCGACAATGTTATAGGTTATATGATGGGTGCACCAAGATAGAGCTCCAATTAATTGGGTAAATATAATATTGGATTTCAGATATATTTTTATTCCAGTTAAATGTGTTTTGAAAGGGTTTTATGAATATGATTCTTTAAGTTACCAAAAAGGGGTTTCAATTTCTTGATATAGATTTGTAATGTTTATTATGATCAAGATTGATATCACATGGTTCGGGATTATTGATTCGAATGAATCATAAATTTTATATGTTTTCATATTTTATGACCCTGGTATTGATGGATATGAGTTAATTTATGATTCTCTCATGAAATCTAAATATTTATTAATACACTTATGAAATTATTATTCGGATTAATTTCATTCAATTACTAATTATTATGTCTAACCTTTCTGAGAATTTGATCCCACCTATCAAATGCTTCCATTGTCCTAGGTATAATGAAAGAGGATAAAGGAATTATTACTAGATGTAATTTTATTTGGATGATGTTGATGACCTAATGTGAAATAATAAAATATGGGTATAATGGGAGATGATGTTCATCTTTAGGAAAGAGTTGTTTATGAATCCAATTTGATAGGAGTTGGTGATAATTCTCCAAGACTCTAGTACAAAAAAGTCCATGGGTATATAATTGATGAAATAATTATTTTTTATGTTGAATTTTTTTATTATAGATATTTGGATGACCATATTTTTTTATAAATATCGAGAATGTAATGTTTATGAATTTATCCCTAGATCCAGGAGTGTCGGTTCTGGGTTGGTAATGGTACGACGGGGGGTATTTTGGTGACTTTGTTAGCGCATGACTACTCAGTTTTGGATTATCTGTTTGTATTGTTGTTGTGAGAATATTATTGTAAGGGAATAAGATTCTATTCTTTAGAACATCATGTTAAGGATAAATTGGTGGTGTACTGCTGATTCTTATACTCACACCCTACTCACTCATTTTGGAGCACTCGTAGATTATATGAGTGAGCTAGTGAAGAGAAATAGACCTGTGGTGGATAACTAAGCTTAGGATTGTTGAGATATTGGTGGTCAATTCCAGTCATTCGTGGGATGTGATGTACCTTTTCATTTATTTGTCTATATTATTTACCATGGATAATCATGATACATTTGGGATATACATTTATTACATGACATGTACACCATTATTTCAGTTGTTTCATAATTACTCTATTTATTTTTATGTTAGTTATCATTTATTATTGGTTTTATGACCTATTACATATGGTATAGTGTCCCCATAATCAGACTCAGACCATCACTGCTAGTCGACAACTGCTTCCATATTGGGAGGCATGCATGAGGTCATGTGGAACTCCACCTTGGACTCAGTCATTTATGTTGGGGTGTTACATAATGGTATGGAGGAGGATTCTCTATATTTTTATTCTCCTTATAGTAGGTCAGGATGGGATATACATGAGATAGGATGGTTATGACTTTTGAAAGGTAACAATGAAATTACCAATCCCTTAATATATAATGGACCACCGATTTTTCCATAAATAGGAAATTTATGTTTTGATATTACAATTGATAAAACTCATGTTAGGTTATGCACATGAATTTGATATGAGATTTATGATATTTTGGGTGTGTTCATGCATCATGTATGGGAAAGTAGATTCTGATGCCATCTATATATATATACATCTTGTTATGCTACATAATAGTTCTCCAACTAAATTCTAGATTTTTTTCCATTTAGGATAGATTCTCTACTGTGTGATATATTTGTATTTGTCATGTGGTTATGGTATATCAGTATTTTATTTACTTAGTTGAACTAGGTATGCTATTGTGTAAATATACATATATAATGACTGTGTTTAACATGTAAGGATGGAGACTAGAGTTAGTTGTAGGAGGGTATAGATTAGGTTGAGGTAAGACTTCTAGGAGAACCTTATGTGATCCCATAGATTGAATATGATTTATTTGTATTCCTAATATTCCTTTAGGTTAGAGAATATATAATCTTAACATATTCTTAGTGGAGTAGTTGTGAAGTAGGTATGGACTGCTTCTGCAAGGGATCATGTTTCTTCTTTAGCACTAGATCTATCGAAGAATGAAACAGAGCACCCTCCCACGCCTTCTATCTAGTTAGGGAAGCATGGACACTTCAACTGAAATTCATTCACTTAGTGACTATCTTAGCCATTGGATTCTATAAATATGTTCTAATATGATGTGATTTTCAACTACATCATTCTTTACCCTTCTAAAGAATCAAAGACCCTTAGGATGATGATGAATGTTATGAAATATTGTTAGGAATATATGACCAAGTATATATTCTAATGGATTTACATTTAAGTTATGTTTGAGCTCAAACCATGTGCATAAAAAATTTCAATACCCCTTGTATTGTATGGCACCAACCATGTTGAAGGAGATCAATGCTTAGCTGTAAAACATGTAGAGGAAGGGATTTATAATGTTGAGTGATATACAATTGGATTCACATATGTTATTCACTAATAAGTAAGACATAATTATTTGATAATGTGTTGAATACCCAAATATAAACTAAGAGACAATGAAGCATCGATATCCATGGATGAGGATCGATGATATTTTTGATCAACTATGGGGAGACCAGTGGTTGTTTAAGATTGATCCTTGATCGATCAATCATCAATATCGAGTTAGAGAGGAGGAAATTATGAAGATATCATTTCAGAGAAGCTATGGACTGTAAAACTATTTTTTGATGGTGTTTGGGATAACAAACATGGAAGGAGTATTCATATCCCGCATTAACAAGATCTTCTATCCATGCATGGAATCATTCATTTTAGGATTCATCTATGATATCCCCATCCACTCTATAAAACTAGAGCAACTTGATAGGAACCTAGAGATAGTCCAAAGTATGCATAAATCACACATGATTCACGCTATTTCTTAAATTGTGACTTATGTATATGAGAAGTTAATTTCCTATGACATGTGGTGTTTGAGCATAATATATTTATATACCTAGATAAGGATGAGGTAGTCATGTACTATACCTATTACTAGAACATGTTTGAGATTATATTTTTTATAGGATGTTAATGACGGTTTATCCTAGAATTCATGAGACTAGTAGAAACATTGAATGTGGTAAAAAAGAAGCATGTGAATTTATAGAGGTCATAATAATGTTAATAACTATTCTTTGAGCTAATGATACGGATAATTCAAGTTCCAATACTAATACTCCATAAGCATGAGATTTTTTATGTAAATTTAATTTGATGAATTGTGATTTAGTCTATGAGAAGTGTTGATGAAATGAGATAAGGTGGTATAATATGGATCTCATCTACTGTTACCCCATGATGGTAAATGTCATACACAAGACTTGGAACTAGAATTTATGGTCTACACTCTAGAACGTTGGAGACACTGTCTCTTTTGTGACAGATTTATTGTCTACCAGAACCAAAAATATTCTTCCCTATATCATTACATAGTGGGACCGGAATTTGAGACAAATTTGTTGGGTTGATTATTTTAAAATGTCTGATTTCAAGATGATTTATGTACTTAAAAAATTTTATGTAATTTTGGATGCCCTAGGCATAAGACACATACTAAGATGGATCTTGGAGAGAGGCCTTCAAAGGAGCAATGGTGTTTTTTGAGCTTTTTATAAAACTAGAGGGTGGATGATTTAGAGATATGGAAACTATTACATTTTCCCATTTAGTGATTACATCTTCTCATGTGGATCAAGTGAATAATGAATAGAAGTCAGGCCTAGAGTGTGCTATAGTGAGGGAACAACTAGTTTGAGGTGACTTGATACCCGAATGTTTGATGGATGAATTCGATGTGATCATGGTAAAAGTGATAGGTACAGTCCCTATTTACATAAAATAGGAACAAATGATAGATCACTATATATTGATATTGGAGTTTTTGTGAGTTTAATGAAGTACCATGATATCAAATATTAGTTCTAGTTGTTATGAATAAATATGGACACCACATGGTTTGTGTTTGGATTCCTTACTTGTTTAATGGTAAAGGCTGAGTACCAGTCTTCCAGGGGGTTTCTATAGTTATGTCCAGTTCCCATGTGGAAGTGGGAGAATGTCAAGATGGAATTTTTGATGGGGTTATATAGGAAGCTGAGGAGTCGTGACATGGTCTGGATTATTTTCAATCAGTTAATGAAGTCTTCTAACTTCTTACTGATTAGAGAGACTCACTAAGTGGAGGAGATGAGAGAGATCAATGTCTGAGAGATCGCACACCCACACAATGTTACATTAATAGTTTTTCTAATAGATATACCGATTTTACATAACAATTTACATAGGTATTGCAAAATCCATAGGGAATCATCTAATATTGGGTACAACATACCATCCTTAGACTGATGGAAAATCCATGATCATAATAAACATACTGAATGATATTCTTCTATATTTCTAGATTGAATTTTGAGGAGCAGAATATAATTAAAAATCCATGATTAAAATCACATTCAGTAATAGTTACTATTATTATATTCATATGTAACCTTATGAGTATCTTTATGGGAGCCAGTTTCACTCGCCACTCTATTAGAATGAGGTATTGTAGATAGTGCTTATTGGAACAAACATGTTCTTAGATACAACTGATAGATTGCATATGATTAAAAATATGTTTATCACCACTAATATCAAATAGATTTTCCATTTTGATAGTAAGAGAACACCCTTAGAATACACTATGAGATTTTATTTTTTTAGAGTGAATCCTTGGTTAGGGTACATAAGTATGATAATGGAGGGAAAGAAAAAACCATGTTTTGTGGGTCCCATTTTAGATCACCAAATGAGAGGATAAATTGGCCTTCATTTTGGACATTCCTACATGTTATTTATTCATGAATGATGTGGTTCATGTATTGTCAACTTCATAACTACATTCCATAAACTATGAATGTTACAGATTGTGAGGATGTTTACTTGGAACCCTGTACATCCTATGATGAGTTTCCAGTTTAGATTACATACGCGAGTGAAAAAGTCCACTAAGGGAAAAAAATACCACTAGTTCATATTTGGTGGCAGAGCAGAAAAATTTAGGAGATATGGGAGCATGACTCTTCAGTTTGAGCTCATCGTCTTGTGTTGTTAGATCAGGATTATAAGAGATATTTATCTGGGATGAGAAGTAGATAATTGGGGGAATTGTAATATCCAAAATTATGAAATAAAATAAAAACCCTTATTGATAATATTTTATGATTATTTTTAGGTGAAAATATTGTCTTTCGTAAAAAAACATAATATATGATTTAAAGGATTTTCATAAGGTTAAAAAGGCACTTAACACCTTGGAATATTCTACATAATATTTTAAAATTTAGCCACTGACAAAGTATGAGATTACAAGGCCCATAGACACTAAATGAAAAAAATAAAAAAAAATAAATTTTTTTATATTAAAAGTGTATTATTTTTTAAAAATAATTAAATATATCCCAAATAGTGGATCATATTAGAAATTTAAGACCACTATTAAGTCTTGGATATGGGGTTTTCCCTAGGCATGGAATAAGCTTCATGCGCATCATGTGTTTGGTTATAAACCACTTAAGGGTAATAATTATTATTATTATATTATTATTATTTGTGTAGAAGAAAGAAAATGGATGAATACATGAGTAATTAAATAAATTTGTTGGTTCTAAATTGATGAGTGATACTTTTGCATGGGTGAATTATTGGGAGGTTAGATAATAATAGTTATATTATTTTTTCCCCACATAAATACATGGGTTGATTAGGATAACATTATAAACTATTCAATTTTTAATGGAGGTTATTATTTGAAAATGCTAATGGTGGTAAGGATTGGAAATAATTAATAATAAACTAAAAATTATTATTATTATTATTATTAATTTCAGAAAAATAATATTAGTGTGTAAGAAATTAATTTTCATATATATATATATATATTGGAAATAATATATTTTCATATATATACATATACATGTGTGTATTCATAAATGAATATATATAATGTGTATATATGGGTAAGAGAAATATATATATGTGGGTGTATATATATACATATGTCAATATGTGTATATGTAGATAATGAAGATATATATATACAAATTTTAATATATATATATATATATATATATTTGAAGAATTATTTAATGGGTTTACTATTGGAATATGGGGAAATGTATAAGAGGTGGTATGAGGTGTGGCCCATGGCTTAAAGCGGTTAGTAGAATAAATAAATTAATGGTATAATAAATAATTGAGATATGAAATAGTAATATTTGTATATATATGTATATATATGAGATTGTAATATTGGGAGGCATATAAGAGTGTTTTTCATGAATCACTCTCCCAAATATACCTCCATCTCTCTTACTCTTTTCGTATTTATTCTATTTTATTTTATTATCCATTAAACATCTACCTTTGAAAAAATGTATACTATTAATCTTATTAATTCAAAATCATTATTGTTGGTTTTATCATGATGAGAAGAAGCTGAATAATTATTTTGTTTTTAAGAACAACAAGGGTTTTTCAATAAAATTTATTACAATTTTTAAATGGATAATTTTAAACAAAATTATCAAAATAAAAATAACTAAACATATCAAATAATAATTGCACCATTTTAACAAAGTCAATTATTGGAAATTATCAAATTATAATTTCAAAATTTTAATAGTGATAATTTTGGGAAATTATAAAATGAGAATTTTTCAATTTAAAAAAAGATAATTATGAAAAATTATCCATTAAAAATTGTTAGTTTTTTACAAAAGATAATTGTTAATAATTATCAAATAATAATTAAAATGAATTATTAAAGGATAATTGATTGATATTTTTAGAATATAATAAAATATTATTATCAAATGATAATTTTAAAAAAAATTATACAAAATTATAAATGTGGAATTTATGGAAATGATCGAAGCACAATTTATTATATATTTTTAATTGTGTGAATTATCAAAATATAATTGCATAAAATTATTAAACATTAATATAATAATTATAAAATGAAAATTTCATCATATTATCCAAAGTTTATTATAAAAAGATAACTACAATAAATAACCAATGTATAATTTATAAATAAAATTATCAAAAGACAATTATTGTTTTACGAATGATAATTTTTATGGAAAATTATTAGAATATAATTACAAAAATTATCCAAGGTAATTTGTGTGAAAAATTACCAAGTGAAAATGATATTAAATTATTATAGGATAAATATACAATTGGGAAGGAATGTTATAACGTTTTACTAAATATTAATTATGAAGAATACCAGATTTGATCTAAAATTAATTTGTATATTTAAATTATGTAATGTGGATTCATAATTATTATTATGAGGAATATTACAAGAACATTATTTGAATGACAATTTCAAACCTATTTTGGAGGGAGAAAGTTTCATCGAATGTGATACTTATTTCCTTTTGAAACGAAATAACCTTTTTTTCTTCTCGAAACCCTTGATGAACCTCAATCTCTGACATGTCAAAATTTACTATAATAAGTTTGTGAATTGGTTTTCTTGAGCATTGATATTTCCACTCCATCCATCGAACCACATAGGTTGGTTTATCCATTTCCTTGATGTCGAAGAATTTTGAGGTATGAAGTTCCTTATACGTTTTAGGATTATGATTCACATTTAGCCTCAATATCATTTATGTGTAGACATATTTGATGAGTTTTATAGATGATGATCACATGTGTTTGTGTGTAGCCTTTAGAACATTATTTGAAAACACTTATCATTATTAATTTGTAGCATTTTATTCATGTTTGACATAAAGCAAATGTACTGTTGTTATATCTTTGTTATAGTGATGTGCTATGCTTTTTTATGAATCCCTCCATTCTATGTATGATTTTTTGGTATCGTTATTAGAGACCATGTTAGGTGGAATATTGGAAAATTTTTATCCTTTAAAGGGGGAGATATCACAACATTAGATAATGGAAACGAGGGACCTATGCACATGGTAGGAATACGATAATGCCTCCTGGATTTCATGTGATGGACCTCATTTCTAGAGGATTCCAAGGTGTAGATTCATGATTCCTATCAAATCCCAAGAAGATATCTATTCCTATTGAATTATGAGAACTTTAATTCCTTGATTCCAGGACTATGTCTAGTCTCAAGATCACATGATGTCAATTAGCATGATTTATGAGACTTGTGGATAGTCCTCGATTCATTTTACACCTTGATTATCTATCCATCTTATAGTCAAAGTTGGTACAACTTAGGGATTTTTAGGGTCTTGGATAGTGCATGAGATCTCACTTTTTGGTTGTGTGTTTCTATTACTGTTAATCATATATTATTATTATGGAATAAACATGTATACATGAGCATATTAGTTTATGAACACATTGGTGGTATCCTACTGTGGCTTGTACCCACATAATGCTTTGGAATTCTGGTGCAATTATTGATTACATGAGTGCTCCAGAAAAGGGAGAGATCCATGTCATGGATAGATTAGATGATAAATATGGAGATATTTGTGAGATATGATATATTATAGTTGGAATTTAATTCCTTTTTATTTATTTATATACATTATTTACTATGGACAATATTTCCACTTTGGGGAGATGGTTTTACTACATCACATGTATGAAATTGTTTCAGTTTTATGCATGTTTAAAATTATGATTTATATGTTGGTTATTTTTTATTATTGGTCGTATAGTATGATACAAAGGGTGTAGTCTCCCCATTATTGGAGTCAGACCATCACTCCTAGTTGACAACCTCTTATGTAAAGTGATGCAAATATGAGGTGATGTGGCACTTTTCTTTGGACTCGGTGGTTTGGTTTGGGATGTAATAAAATTGTATTACTGGATAATTCACTAACATGTTCTTCTCTTGTCCTTGGACTGCATAGGTGAGAATTGATATAGGATGGTTTGGATATGGGGAGGGGAACTATAATAGTTCATATCCAACACTATATGGTGGACATCTAAGTTATCCTTAAATGATAAATTTATAGTTTTATATTACTATTGATTAAACTCACATTGGTTGAGGAATATGAACATGATAATGGATTTATGAGTTTTGGGTGTGTTCATGCATCATGAATAGGGTCATAGGTTTACAATCCATATATTTATATTTGTGTTGTTGTGATGTATAATAAATGAGCATTATGATCTACTAGTATATATATTTATATGATGACTATGACTGATTTGAATGGAAAAAGATCAGGGTTAGTGTTATGAGGGGTATATTTTGGGCAGAAGGTGGACTCCTAAAAGAGACTTACATGAGCCCATAAACCAAATATTGTTTTATATGTTAATAATTTTTCTTCATGTTATATAATATTTAACCTTGATGTATTCTTATGGAAATAAATGTAAAGTGAGACTCAAATTATTTTGAAAGGGTGGATGTTTCTACTTTACCAGTAGAAATGTAGAAGAACGAATCTTTGAATCCTTCATCACATTATATATAGTTATCAAAGAACTGACACATCAATTGGAATCTTGCACTAAGTATTTTTCTTAGGAATAGGATTTTTGAACTATGGATGAATATGACATTATTTACAAATCATTCATTCTTTATCCATGCAAAGAATTAGAGGAACTTATGATGATAAATAATGGGTTGAAATATTTTTAGGAATATTTGACCTAGTAGAGACATCTATTGATTGACATGTTAATATGATATTGACCACATACCCTGTGTGAAAACCATTTTAATACCCTTATGTTGTATGAATCCAATCATGAAAAAATATCTCAAGGATTATATGGATTAAATATAGAGTAAGGGAATCATAATGTTATGTAATTCATCATTTGATAACTTGGGGTTGTTCACAAAGAAGACGAACAAATGTCTACAAAAATGCATTGATTACTAGATTTTATACTTTGTAACATTAAAGAATCATTATATGTTACAAAGGGTCAATGATATTTTTGATTAGCTATAGGGATCCAATTATTGTTGAGTTTGATCTTCGATCGAGATAGCACAATTTTTGGATTATGAAGGAGGGCATTCTAAAGACTTCATTTTGGAGCATACATGTACTGTATGAGTATTATGTGATGTCATTTGGGAAGTGAAATACTCTAAAAGTGTATATATCCCCCATGAATAAGATGTTATATGATTAATTGGAATTATTCATCATAGTATACAATAAAGATATCCACATCTATATTCAGACATTGGGTAAACATGCTAGGCACCTAGAGATTATCTTATGTATGCTATGAGCTCACATGAGTTACACCAAACTGTTAAAGTGTCACTCTTGGATAATATACGTTATTTTTCTATGAAATGTGGTTTTTTAGACCGATATAATTGTAAAACCAGATAAGGTTGAGGTAGTCATGTCATGTAAATGTTCTCGGAATTTTTTTTGGGATTAGGAGATTACTGGTTTTATTAAAATATTACCAATGGTTTATCCCACACTTTTCCTCACTATCATCACCCATGATAGCACCGACAAAGAAGTAAGTGAAGTTCCAATGGATGGACCAAGATAAAGAGGTGTTCCATGAGCTAAATAGAAGGATGATGATAACGTTAGTACTGATACACCCTGAGCTTGGGATTGGTATTGTAATGTACTTTGATGAATCATGAATTATCCTGGGAGTAGTGTTAATTAAATGTGATCAGGTAATAGACTATGGGTCTTTCTTGGTACAACCCCATGAGAGCAACTATCATACACATAAAATTGATCAAGAATCTATGGTCCATACTCTAAAGTATTGTAGAAAGTATATCTTGGGAAGAAGATTTTTTATCTACATGGATCACAAGATCCTTGAATATATCATCACACAGAGGGTTCGGAAACGAAGACAGATGTACTTTGTTGAGTATTTGAAAAAATTCAATTTTTTGACAATGTATGCACTTAAAAAGGGTAATTTATTTTTTTATTACCCTACCCCTAAGACACATTCTAATAAGGATCTTACAAAGAGGGCATCAATGGTGTAGTGTTGTTTTTTTATCTTAATGGATGACTGGAGGGTGGATGCTTTAGTGGGTAAGGGATATAATTCATTATACCCTTTAGTGATTACATCTTGTCTTGTAGAATGGGCTACGAATGCTTGAACCAAGGATGTTATTTTTTAGAAATATATTCTCATTTTTGTTTATTTTCAACATACATAAGGATAATCAGGGAGCTTTCATGGAAGGTGATGTTACAGTATAATATGACTACAATATTGAAGGTAGATTCATTTCCCTATGTTTTCCAAATTATTAGCCTCAATATCTAGAGGAAGATGCTAGAATACCAAAAAGATATTTTTTTGATTCATGTATGGATAATTATGGTAACGGAATGGGTTTCATGAAGTCTATGTTTCACAAATTTTGAGCCTCACAATGGTATAGAGCATCGTGAGTGCGTGATGAGTTGACAGTGTTCTCCGTGACTATGAGAAGTCGAGAAACATGAAATCCTGATGAGTTTATGGAAATATTTGTGACTACAAAAAATCCCACTGGATATTATCAAATGGAGGATCTTTATAAATATTTTTTTGAAGGTTCATGAAAAAATCAATGGAGGCATGGGATCTTTGTGATAGGTCAATCATATATATATGAGGCTGCCCCCACTTCATTCCACACAAAAACGTTTTAGAGTAATGGCTGGATCACCTTGAATTTGACAAGGCTAAGAGAATATCAAATAAAGTACTCAAATTGAGATTGATTATCAAAAAAACACTTCTCTAGTCATGAGAAATTATTTAGTATGTGGGAAAAATTAATTTCATGATTATGAGGTATTCCAAGATTATTCAGTGAGGTTTGTGAGGGAAGTTCTTTCTATAAATTTAGTTTTCTCTGTAAAGGTAGTGAGCTTCACAAAGGATCTTCAATAATGATAGTATTGATAATCATGTTTAATTTAATAGTGATTTTAAGTGCATCTATTCAGGAAATTGATAGAATAAGAGTATCATACTAGTCAACAACAAAACATTTAATGCCAATCTACTAAAGTGACCATCATGTAGTTAAATTGGGTGATATTTCACCAAATACAGTGATCTAGGGGTGGTTAACAGAAGTTTTCTAAGGGAGGTAGTGTGTTATCCATAAAATCATGTAATATAAGTGTTCCTTGAACAAAGTTACTATTTAAAAACTTATATCATACACAACAATTTAAGATTAGTAAATTTAGGTGCGACTCACACACTATTGGAATATTCTCATTGGACTACCCCTTAGTGGAAATCCATGTAAAATTTTCATGTTCTATTTCAGCATGTGAAAGTTTGATTACTTCATTATTCCATAATATCAGTTTAAAATGTTCTATCAACATGGTAACAAGATCTGTCACTTTAAAAGAAAAAATTGACAACCTGATTCACCCCTCCCCTCTTAGGGTGTTATCTAGTTCCTCTTTTGGTATCAGAGCTCTAACGCACCGACCCCAGTTACCAAAATTTAGTGCATTTTTACATAACAATGGCATGATACAAGGAATCATGTCTCAAAAGACCAATCAGTTTTGTATCCTTGGAAATACTAGACACATTCATAAGTTTTACATTACACTATAAAATGAAAACTAAAACAACATAGTCTCTATAGGCCTTACTCATCTCACATAGACTATCCCTACATGTCAGTCATAATATACCTCATCTCATACTATGAATAATAAAATATAGAAAGGGGTGAGTTCAGATGCTTAGTAAGGATAACAATAGAGAGGAATCTTTCATAAATAAGCATACACATTTAAGGAAATGTATAAGACTAAGACAAAAGCCTTTTAAACTTAAACATCAGCATAATATGGAAAATATAAAATCAAATAATTTAATTTACTTATTCACATGGATATTCTACTAGTCGAATAATCTCATGCAATATCAATAGCCACTTTCGTAATGATGGAATGCATAATGCCATACTTCATAACCACATAATCAAGGACTAGTGCCATGACTACAAATAAGAATTTTTCAAGGCCTTGTTCTAAGAAACTAGTTTGTCTCATGATACCTAATGATGCATAAAAGAGCTATAAAGAGATCCACCTATCACATACTAAGTACAATACATTCCTAATATAAAAAGGTTTAAACGTAACATAAACATTCGTATTGAAACTAGCATACAAAATTTCAATAATTTATCCATAAAATATGAATGGTATGAAATAACACATCCATAGTCAAACATATGAAAAAAACAACAATACAATATGGAAGTTTAGTATCATAATAAATCAACTTCAAACAAATATATAATCCATCAAAGGATGTTGAGATAGATGAAATCAAAACCTTTTCAGAGAAACATCTCTTTCTATTTGGAAATCATTTAAAATTCATGTTATTATAAAATAAAATTTTTATTTTTGAAAATATTCTTATAATAATTTATGGTATTCTTTGATGTTGTCATAACGATGGAAAACAGCCTCACCCTCCGTTTATGTTATAAAAACATTCTTACCTCAATTTTGTCAAAAAGGTCATAAAGTACCTTGTTTGGAAAACGACCGAAAGATTCCTCTCCAAATATATAAGGTCAAATAAGGGTATAAATTACTTTAAACCATTGTCTAGTAAATAGTAAAAATGTTTTGAAATACATTTTTACAAAACAAGAATGTGGATAATAAAGAGGTCTCAGTAGATAATTATGTATAAACAACCTCAGACAATGAAGAGATTGTGAAATTGAACCCTTAACTTGTACTTTTCCTTAGTCGATGGTATGTTAACCTCTTTTATAATAGTTATAACATTGGTATTAAATTATAAAAAAACTATATACATAATTTTTATATCATATATGATAATATAATATTTTATTAGTATCATCGTTTTGGGTGTTAACAGATTCGTTTTCCTTTATCTGGGTTTTACCTAAGTAATGTTTGTTATGGATAGGATGTATCTTATTCATATTCATAATGATATGAAGTCTTTAAAAATTATTTTGAATCATCAAATGAAAATTAGTTTTGAATGGATACAATGGGGAATGAATCTCATCACGTTCATGGAGACGATAATCCGTATGTACACACGAGCGACAATATCATTCTTTTGATATTAAAATAGTATATAATTGGATGGTATATCATATATACAGAATCATTGTCATGTTATATTTACTATTTATATCAGTTATACTCATTATTTTATCCATCCAAATGATGAAGTGTTTGAATAAAAAACTACACCACGACGTGGAGATGGTAATTCGTACGTACGCCCATATAGTGACATTGTCATTTATAGGATGGATCGAATAAAGAATATTGTTGTGCCATTTTTATAATAACATCACAGTATATAGAATATATTGGAGTTAATATTTTAGAATGGAAACAACAATGAAAGAGTATGTGGAAGAAGAAAATATATTTAAAGAGGTGATGAAATATTTACCTCTTCTTCGGTTTATCAACACTTGTTCTCTTTTATCAAGAATCATGATAGGCTCTTCGCAATAAGATAGATCGGCTTCCAGTTCTAATTCCTCATAGGTGAGTACATGCACTGGGCCAGTCACGTATTTTCTCAATAGTTATACGTGGAACACATCATGATCGTTGGAGAGACTTGGAGACATTTCCAAATGGTAAGCTACATCCCCAATTAATTCTAGAATTTCGAAAGGTCTGATATTCATGGGACTCAATTTACCCTTCTTACCAAATCATATAATTCCATTCCATGGAGAAACCTTGAAGAAAACATGATCTCTTTCCTGAATTCCAAACCCCTCCTTCGGTTATCGGCATTGCTCTTTTGCCTACTTTGTCCTGCTTTGATGTGGGTTTGGACAACTTTCACCTTTACCATCGTTTCCTCAACAAGTTCTAGGACAATGAGTTTTCTCTAACCAACATCATCCCAACAGGTTGGTGTACGACATATCTTTCCGTATAATGATTCATATAGTGCCATCTGAATACTTTAATGGAAGCTATTGTTATAGGAAATTTCTACCATAGGTAAATATTGAACCCACATACCTTGAAAGTCATGTGAGTAAGATCTAAACATATCTTCTACGGTTTGAATAGTCCTTTCTGATTGTGCATCAGTTTGAGGGTGGTAGGCAGTACTCAAACGATGTTTAGTATCAAAGGCATTCTGAAGAATTTTCTAGATTCTTGATGTAAAACGAGGATCATGATAAAAAACAATCGATAGTGGTACTCCATTAAGTCTTACAATTACATTAATATATAGTCTTGTTAAACGTTCAAGTGGTACATCTTCTCTTATAGCAAGAAAATGTTCTGACTTAGTAAGATGATCAATAATGACCCATATCACATCATTCTTTCTATGAGTCTTTGGTAGTCCCATGAAAAAGTCTATCGTAATATGATCCCATTTCTACTCAGGTATGGGAAGAGGTTTCATGACTCCTCCAGGCTATTACCTTCTGGGTTTCACTTTTTAAAAAACCATACATCTTGACACAAAACCAGCAATCTCCCACTTCATGTTGTCCCACCAAAAAATGTTCCTTCAAATATCTATAAATCATAGTTACACATGGGTGTATAGATAAATTGGAGCTATGAGCATCATCCAATAATTCTATTTTTAGATCAGGTATGTCAGGAACACCAATTTGGTTCCCAAATTTCAAAATTCCATCTTCATATAAGAATTAACTCAATCTATCATCATTCAAAGCTTTAATATTATTTTGAAACTACTCGTCATCAGCTTGAGAACTTTTTATTCTTTCTAATAAAGATGTTTTGGAAACCATTTGAAAAAGTACTGATGTTCCACATTCCATGGTTATTCCCATATCCATCTTTACTAGATCCCTAAAAATAGAATCTCTTTCAACTCTCATATTGTTCAAAAACCCATGATCCTTTCTGATCAAAGCATCTTCCACCTTATTTTCCTTCTCTGGGTGGTAGTGTATTGTGTAATCATAATCCTTGAGTATTTCAAGCCATCTACTTTACCTCATGTTGAGTTCTTTCTATGAGAAAATATACTTCAAACCCTTATGATCGGTATATATCTCACATTTTTCACCATAGAGATAATGTCTCCATATCTTCAAAGCAATGATTGCAACTGCTAAATCAATATCATGAGTAGGGTAGTTTTTATCATGAATTTATAGTTGTCATGATGCATAGGAAATAAATATATCATTCTGCATAAGGACACAACCAAGTCCATTCATTGATGAGTCAATATAAATAACAAACCCGTCAGTCCCTGATGGTAGATTCAAGATAGGATCATTGACTAATATTCTCTTCAATTATTCAAAACATTCTTCACACTCTTTTTTTACAAACAAATTAAACCCCTTTACGTGTGAGCTTGGTTAATAGGTTAGCCAATCGGGCAAAATTCTGGACGAAACGTTGATAATAACCTAGTAAACCAATAAAACTACGTACCTCAATTATACTCGTCAGTTCTAATCATTCATTGATTTATCTTGACATAGAAGGATCAATGGATATTCCATACTTATAGACAATATGGCTAAGAAAAGAAATCTCTTGAAGCCAGAATTCACAATTTCTAAACTTCCTGTATAATTCATTTCTTCTGATGGTTTTCAGAATGGTGCGCAAGTGATTTTAATGATCATCATTTCTTTTGGAGTATAACAGGATATCATCAATAAATACCACTACAACGTCGTCAAGATATTCCTTATAATCTATGTTCATTAGATCCATGAAAATAGAGGGTGCATTAGTCATCACAAGTGGCATTACTATAGATTCGTAATTCCCATACCTGGTTTGAAATAATTTTTTCGGAATGTCTTCTTACTTCACACACAATTTATGATATCCATAATATAGGTCAATCATTGAAAAATATTGAGCTCTATGATTTTTCTCGACTAAATCATCAATGCATGGTAGGGGATACTTATTATTTATTGTTATAACATTTGTCTCCTTGTAGTCAATGCCCAACCTCATAGATCCGTCTCTCTTTTTAACAAAATGGAGTGGGTCTCCCCATGGAGAAACACCTGGGAGAATAAATACAGTATTACTCAATTCCTCTATTTGTTTCTTTAGCTCCACTAATTACATAGTGGCCATTCTATAAGGGGTCTTCGATATGGGTCTTGAAACAGTAATTAAATCAATGGAAAACTCAATTTCCAATTATGGTGGTTTTCCAGGTAAATATTTTGGAAACACATCAACATATTATTACACAAATGGAATTTCCTCTATTGGAAAATTCCTTTCCTCACCCACAGTTATTTCATTATCTTCCTCACCAATAAATGATTTTTGTTGAGATAGTGTGGGTAGATATAGATTGCAATTAGATGGTGATGTTTCTTCTCTAAAGATAAGGTACTCCTTATCATCATTGACAATTTTAACCTCATTCTTCTTACAATAATTTTTTTCATCATGGTCTAAAAGTCAATCCATACTGAGGATTATATCAAATTCAATCATGGGTATGATGATGAGATCAGTAGATAAATAATGTTTATATTCCTTAATGGGAGCTGATTCACCAAATTTTATTTCAATGATACTTCCCTTACGATTTTTGACAGAAAAATACCATGTTAAATAAAATTGGAAATGTCTAATTTTCATAGAAAACTGGGATGATAAGAAACAATGAAATGATCCAGAATCAAATTTTTTATTTCTAAACATGAGGAAACCATTAAAATACCTATCACCACGTCTTTTGGAGCTTCAAACTCGGCAATAGTAATAACATAAACTCCCTCCATTCCATACTTGATACTTCTTTATCCTCCATTGTGTTTTGAATCCATGAACACCATTGATCAGCATCTCCAGTGAGGTGAGAAAATGCCATAACAACTTTTTCCCTTTCACTACTCAACAAAGCGTGAAATATTTTCTCTAAAGAATTTATCCATTGCTCAGATACTAATGTATTTGTACTCTCATTGACATTGGTGGTTGTTTCCTCATGAAGCGGTCTAATATTGATCCTTCATATTGTAGATCAGGGTACTCCATACTAGTAAGGTTATTATTCATAACCTGAGTGAGTTGTCCCAGTATGGTGATAATCTGATCCGCACCAGTTGCTTCACCAACTCCACTATAATTATCTTGAGTATGAGGGAAATTTGTAAATGTATTACATGCATTTATACAGTTTCCATTCCTTCCATTAGGCGGCATTTCTAAACAATGGAATACACTAGATTAGTTTATAAATGTTAATACATAATTCCTAACTTGTAAAACACTGAACATAAATTGAACAGTTTATGGATATAATCCATAATCATAAAAATTATTTCTTTGAGAAAGTATATACCCATAAACCCTTTATATTGGTTTGTAAAGATAATGAAAATTTTCCTAAGCATATCCTATGGGTGTGTCGTAACCAAGAGTTCAGAAATTCATGTTGTCATGCACTAGTTCCCATTTGAGTCTAGCTCAAATTGATGTTTTAGGGTTTTACCCCTAGGTACATCTGTGCTAGAGCTGCCTCTACCAGCTCATATCCATACATGGTTGTATTTCTTGGAAAACTCACAAAATCTCTACAGTACCAAAATTCTAGGATGTTCATATATACTAATCCTAAATCTCTATCTTAGGGAAATGTTCTCTAATCAGGTTTTTTCTAAATCTAGTATCCAACGTTTGTACTAAACTTCCTTTGATACCAACTGTAATGCCCCGACCTTAGTTACCCAGAGTTGGTGCATTATTACATAACATTGACATGATATAAGGAATCATGTCCTGAAAGACCGATCAGTTTAGTAACCTTGGAAATACTAGATACATTAATAAGTTTTATATTACACTATAAAATGAAAACTACAACAACATATTCTCCATAGGCCACACTGATATCCCTTATACTATCCCTATAGTTAAGTCATAATATACTCCATCGCATCCTGGGAAAAATAAAATACAGAAATGGGTGAGCTCAGATGCTCAGTAAGGATAACAATATAGCGGAAACTTTCATAAATAAGCATAAACATTTAAAAAATGTATAAGACTAAAAAAAGCCTTTTTAAAATTGAAGTTTAGCATAATATGGAAAAGATAAAATCATATAATTTCATTTACTTATTCACATGGATATTCTACTAGTAGAATAATCACATGAAATATCAATACCCATTGTAATAATGATGGAATGCATAATGCTAGACTTCATAAGAACACAGTCAAGGCCTTGTGCCAAGACTACAAATAAGATTTTTTTCAAAGCCTTGCTCCAAGACACTAGTTTGTCTAATGAGACCTACTGATGCATTGAGGAGCTATAACGGGATCCACCCATCACTTAATAAGTCCAATGTATTCCTCATATGAAATGGTTTAAACATAATTTAAACAATCATATTGAATATGGCATATGAAATGTCAATACATTATCCATAAACCATGAATTATATGAAATAAAACATCCAAAGTCAAACATATCACCAAACCTTCAATACAATATGGAAGTTTTGTATCATTATAAATCAACTTCAAACAGACATAAAATCCATCAAAGGATGTTGACATAGATGAAATAAAAACCTTTTTAGAGAAATATCTCATTTTATTTTGAAATCATTTAAAATTCATGTAATTATAAAAGAAAACATTAATTTTTGAAAATATTTTTATAAGCATTTAATGGAAGCTTTGCCATTGTTATAACGGAAGAAAATAGCCTCACCCTCCCTATTAGTTAAAAAACCATTCTTACCTTAATTATGTCGAAAAGGTCATAAAGTAGCTTATTTAGAAAACGAAGAAAAGATTCTGTTCAAAACATATAAGGTCAAATAAGGTTATAAATTACTTTAACCCGTTATCTAGTAAATAGTAATTTTTTTTGAAATATATTTTTAAGAAGCGTGAATGTGGATGATAAAGAGGTCTCAGTAGATAATTACATATAAACAACTTCGGATAATGAAGAGATTGTGAAATTTAACCCTTAACTTGTAATTTTCTGTAGTAGATGGTATGTTAAAATCTTGTATAATATTTAAAACATTGTTATTAAATTATACAAGAACTATATACATAAATATGATATCATATATGATCTTATAATATTTTAGCTGCATCATTGTTTCAGGTGTTAACGGATTCATTTCCCTTTATATGCTTTGTTATGTAAGTAATGTTTGTTATAGATAGGATGTATCTTAATCATATTATGGATGATATTAATTAATGAAAAATTGTTTTTAATCATCAAATGAAAATTATTCGTGAATGGATACAATGGGTAATGAATCTCATCGCGTTCGTGGAGACGGTAATCCGTATGTACGCATAAGAGAAAATATCATTCTTTTGATATTAAAATCATATATTATTGGATGGTATATAATCTATAAAGAAAAATTATCATTTTATATTTATTATTTACATTAGTTATACTCATTAGTATACCAATCCAAATGATGAAGTGTTTGAATAAAAAACTACACCACGACGTGGAGACGGTAATCTGTATGTACGCACGTATGGTGACTTTTTCATTTATAGGACGGATTGAATAAAGAATATTGTTGTGCCATTTTTATAATAACATCAAAGTATATAGAAGATACTAGATTTATTATTTTATAATGTAAACAACAAAAAAAGAGTAAGTGGAAGAAGAAAAGATCATGAAAGAGGTGATGAAATATTTACCTCTTCATCGGGTTCTTCCTTTTGATTTGATCAAAAGGGCTCCTTAGGTTTGATTTTTGACTAAAAGAAGTCATCAAGGATGAAGGTAGGATATATGAGAGGATATTTGGGTGGTTTTAGGCTGATCCAAATGGCTTTGAAATTGTGAATTTGAGAGAAGGTAAAGTGCACTTTTATAAGAGAGGTGAGGGTTACTTTAGGAAAAGTTTGAAATAGTATTTTATAATAAAATATCTTTTGGTTTATAATGTCTCCAAAATAAATTATTTATAGGATAAGGTGGTTATGGGTCTAAAACCACTAAAAAATGTTTTAGATAGTTTTGGGTCACTATATTAACCTTATCTTTTAGATGTAACTCTTAGTTAATTAGTTTGACATTTACCATGTCTCTTTGTATTTTATTATTATATTGTTAATAAACTTACTATAGACTTCTAAGAGAACCTGATGTTGTTATTCAATGACATATGTAATATTATTTAAGCCCTTTTTTAAACCTTATATTTTTTTCAATATAATATCAATTAATAATATAATATTTGTTTTAATAACACTTTTATGTCAATTTTGACACTATTTTATATTTATTTTTTTTAAAATTCATAACATTAGTATTACTTTAAAATAAATTCATTTAATCAACCATAACATGCCATATTAACCTTTAAAATTAGTGTAATTTATTAAAAGTCTCTAATTGGATTTATTTGGATCTTTATAATATCAATTATTTTAATATTTCATTAATAAGTTAATTATTGTATTATCATAGTATCATAAATAAATTTAACTATTTCCTGTCTAAAAATTATAAATAAAATACCATTACGTAGTAAATATTTTTATCTTTCTAATTAATTTTTATAGTCTAATTTATCTTATGTATAACCCCATAATAAAATTTGTTTAGTTATGAAACTTTGAATTTAACACTTTTAACTCTTCTACAAATAAAATAATAATAACTGTCCTAATATAATCCAAGTGGACCTAAAGGATCATATTTTATTCCTAAGGTAGTTTTTTATAGAAATAAACTTATCCAATAGAATTAATACATGTGTTAGGGTAATAATAATATAATTTTTACCTTTAATTTCCCTATTTACTTTTAACCGTGGTAAATAAAAGTAAAAAAGTTATTATTCACCAAAAATTATTTTAGTCTTATTGAACCAAATTTTACATATTGATATTAACCGTTTCTCACAAAGTTTTGAAATTAAACTCAAAGAAGTGGTAATATTATGTTTTATGCAAATTTTCAAATGCTCATAAGATGTGGGTAAAAGGTGGTAAAAAGTTCAATAAAATTTTTATATATCTAAACTTTTTATAAAATGACTCTAATGAATTAAATTGAAATTATATAGGTATTATGTATTTATTTTTACCTAAAATAATTTTAAATAAAATAAATAATTATTTAAATAAAATTTCGATTTTAAACGATAACATAGTGTTTTCCATTATTCATCAAAAAATTGAAATTTTTAAGAAAAATACCAAAAATTCACCCTAAGCTAATTTCGATATTACGAATCTGAAAATGAATTCTATTTTGAAAGATAAAATTTATAAAATTTTAAAATTGGGTATTAGTTTTTATAAAGGCTATTTTTATTGGTCGTGGTGTGTTTAAACTCGAAGTTGCGTAAAAAACAGACTATTGTATTATTCAATGGGAAATGTATCGTGGAAGATTGGGGTGTTACAAGATCCTCTTTGTTACTGGTGTTACATCTATCCTCTTTTTTATCATGGAGAATTCAGTCAATTTCAGGGAATTATCCCTCTTTTATGGAATAAGATTCTAGATTTGTAATAATTGGATGAGATCTTCTCTAATATATCTTAGAATGGAATTCATTTTTTCCAATGCATGGGGAATTCAAGTCTATGATGAAAAAATAATGTCTATGATTGAAATTGATAAGAAATTTTTTGATGTTAATGATAAATCATATAAATCCCTTATGATATCTCTATCTGATCAAATCTATCTATAGGTGACAAATTTTACATCAACCAAGTATATTTGGGAGAAATTGAAAATATATATGAAGGGGATAACATTGTAAAAGAGGGAAAACTCTATGTTTTCAATAATAGGTTCTGTGATATGAAGATTCAGCATGATGAAAATGAAGATACGTTTTTAAATTTAATTAGAAATGCTGTTGGAGAAATAAAGGGACATAGTGTCAAAATAAAAGACAATTACATTATGAAGAAAATATTGAGAAGGCTTCCACCTCCCTACATCAAAATGTCTCAGCCCTTGCATAAATTTATCTATCTAAGAAATATTTATATGATCTTCTATGTAGTCTATTGTCATTTGAAATGTGAGTAAAACAATAAGATGCAACAAATCAAGTTTTTAAAGAAATGGATTTCATAGACGTTGAAAAACATTAGATTTTTGAAGATAGTTTTGATGGAGATAATGTAGAAGATGAAGTTATTTATCTTTTTTGTAAGAAATTCAATATAGGAAAAGGTAACTTTTAAGGAAATCTTTCTATGGCTAGATTTTTATGTGTTAGTGTTGGGAACATTTATTATTGATTATCAATGAAGTTATAGGATGGTGAAATTAAAATTGGAAACATGAAGAAGGATTAGAAAATATTTTCCCATAATGTAGACCGAAAATCAGGAATTAAATTACAGATAAAATGTTTCATCTATAATGTATTACAAGGTGATAATGAATATTTTGAAGATGAATAACCAAAATTTCAATTTGGGACCAAAACATCTATGATGAATACAGTAGTAAATTTAGAACCTTCAAGAGTTAAATCTAGAGATAATCAGTTGATTGTTTATCTTGATCTCTTTTTTGAACTTGAGGATTCTCTTTGAAAGATAAAAATTGAAGAAACAAAAATAGAAAGTTAAGATCTATTCTAGAAACGTAATATGAATATTTTGATTGTATTAAAGATGAAATTGAATGACTATATGATGTAGTAATATAATATTCAAAAACTCTTGAAATATCAAAATATGTACTAGAATTTTAGATTAGGATTGGTGAATAAGAAAACATGTGAACGGAATTACATCCAAACTGGAGGAAATATCCCAGATATTTGTGATTCTTGAAGACAAAGTTTTTACTCTAAATGGTAATCTATAAATTGAATAAAATTCAATGGAAGTAATAAAGAGAATATAGTTTAGAATAATAATATATGCAGAGCTATTTGAGAGAGATAAGAGTGGTTTTGAAAGAGTAATGAATAATTTGAAGGATCAATGATCCACATGTATTGGAAAAAGTGGAATTGGTTGTGATGTTAAAACATCAAATGATAAAAACAAAATGAGCCCGAATAATAGGATGTAGAAATTTGGACATATCTCAAAGGCATATGATGCCACATCAAAGAAATCATTAAAGAAATTCAAATAGAGATCTAAAAGTTATTGTTGAGTATCCATAGATAGTCTCAAGGAAAATAATGTTTCAAAATAAGGATACATGAGGAGGAAGAGGAGTGAGAAGACATTTCCTCTTAAAAAATGTCAATTCTATGGTTATCTAGGCTATACCATGTCATACTGTGTATAGGAAATGATATACTTGAATGGGGAAGATCTAGTTAGTCAATAAATGGGAATTATATAATATCCTTTATCTTATAGAAAAAATTGTTTTTATGGATATTGTTTTCAATATTATAGCTATGAACACAAATCTAATGATTTCATGCATTGGAAAGGTGAGAATATTACATATATAACTAAGTAAAAAGTCAATACTGGCCAACTAGATAGAGTTTCTCTTGAAAACATGTATTATCCTATGGAAAATATATGAGTATAATGAACCAATGAACATGGAAATGGTATTTGAAAGAGAATCATTATCCTCCACTCAACCAAATAATTCATGGATGCAAAAGAATAAAATAAAAATATCCAACCTTTTGGAAATATCATTGAAATATACCAAGAATGGTAGCACCTGGATTCTTAATAGTGGGTGGTCACCCAGTATGACATGAAATGAAAATTTATTAATGAATTTTATGAATAGGGTGTAGGGAACTGTAATGTTTGAAAATGATGGCTCTTTAATGATCAATGGATTTAGAAGTATATAATTGGAAAATAACAAGATTAAGGAAATAAAAACTCCCTATTTGGACGGTTTTCATCATAATATCCTGAGTGTGATTCAACAATATGACTCATGACTGATAGTGAAATTTAATCAAAAGGGTGAACTGTAAAACTAACAACAACAAATATTCTAATGAAAGGATTTTTAACATATGTGAACTTATATTAGGTTGATAGTAATCATAACATTTTATACCAGATAGTTGAAGAATAAAACAACTTGTGGCATCAGAGGTTGGGTCAATTTAATCAAAAACGCATTGAAAAAATATCTATGTTGAAGATAGTCATGGATATAGAGAATATGAATTATGAATGTGAAAATGCATGTGATTGATGCATGCAAAGAAATTTGGACTATAATTTATATCGCCTAATGAAGAAAAGGGTATCAAATCATCTTGATCTCATACATAAAGATGTATGTGGTCCATGAAATGTGTTTGTCATGCATAGAGAGAGGTACATAATTCTATTGATTATTGATCATTGTATAATGTATTATGTAATAATTATATAGTGTAAAAAGAAGCTATTGATTACATGTAGAGTTTTCCTCAAATAACTGAAAATGATACTAGATGCACAATTAAAGTTCTATGATCAGAGAATGGAGGGGAAAACACATCCATTGAATTTGAAAAATATCAAGGAAAATATGGAATAAATCATGAGGTGTCTATAGTGAGAACCCCACAAAAAGTGGAGTTGTTGAACATAGAAATTGACATTGTAACAATATGGATAGAACTATGATGATTGAGTGTTGTATCACTTGTCATTACTAGAAAGATTTTTTTAAATAAGCATTATACACTCCAAATAGAAATTTTTTTATATGGTCAAAAATAAGACCCCATATGAGTTTTGACATTGATTTAATCCCTCTATAAAGTATTTTTATATTTTTGAAAAATAAATGTTTCATCTGAAATAAAGAAGTAAATCCTAGAAAGTATGGTTATTCTTCAAATTATAGAATAGTAATTTGGTATTCAATAAAGGGAAAACCCTAAAAATGCTACAATAATCATCTTGGAATAATTCTGTGAAGTAGTGATGTCAATATCAATCATTATAATGGAAATAATACTCCAAAAATACAATATAATAATATGGTATAAGATAAATAAGGCAATATGGAAGGGATTTATTTAAATATAGAAACTGTAAAAGGCTGGAAAAAAAATTAGAGCAGTCAAAATGAATTTGATTCAGATGATAAATCATAATATGAAACCATGGCTGAAGTAAATCCATTAGAACAACACAAGGAAAACAGAAGAGATGAAATTGATCAATCCAACATCCTTGGGGATTGGACAATACCCATATAGACAAGGAGAATGAGGATTGAATCACATTCTTCATTCCAATCAATTATCAAACCAACATCATTTGAAGAAGAATGAATGGATGAATCATGCATTGAAGAGATGAATGAAGAATATAAATAGATCGATGAGAACCAAAAAATGAGATATTGTTATGAGGCCTAAAAACACAATGTGATTGGTTACAAGTGGATCTTCAAAAAAGTGTTGATAATGGAAATGTTATCAAAAACAAGGAATTCTTTGTGTGGAATGGATATGCACAAATTGAACAAATTGATATAGAAGAAAAAATTTCTCTAGTAGCGAGTCTTGAGTCAATCAGGCTATTAATATCTGTGGAAATACAAATAGGATTATAAAATTATTGGATGGATGTCAAAAAAACATTCTTCAATGGAGTTCTTAAAGAAGAATTATAAATTAGACAACCAATGGGATTTCAGATTAAAAATGATGAAGTAAAGGTTTGTAGATTAAAGAAGGATCTATATAGTCTGAAAAAGGCACCTTGTGAATGGTATTATCAATTGGATCCATATCTGAAGAAGCTAAAATACCAAAGGGGAGGTTTTGATCATAATATATATGTGATTAATTCAAAGTAAAATTAGAATATGGTTCTTGAGTATGTGGATGTTATCATATTCCATGCAAGAAGGTCAGGATGAGTGGAATAATTTTCAAATAACATGAAGTTATAATTTTAAATGTCTATGATTGGTGAACCCACATATTTCATACGGTTGGAGGTTATTCATAATAATATTACATGTTCATTTATTAGAAAAAATATGCAATGGGGATGTTGAATAAATTCCACAGACATGATTTCAAACTAATGTTTACTCCGATTTCAGTTGGGACAATACTTGGAAATCAAGAGGATGGGAATTTAGTGGATCCCACCATGTACAAGAGAATCATCATAAGCTTATTATACTTTATAGAAACATTGCTTGATATTGTCTTTGAAACATGCTGAGTGTCCTTATTTCAATGTAATCATATTAATAAATTTTTTCGATAGTTGAATGAATGATGAGGTACATTCAAGTTACTCACAATTAATGCTTATAATTTTATACAGGAATAGATAATTAACTATCAACATTTTCTGATGCTCAATGGGTTGGTTATGTGGTGGATACACATTATATAAGTGGAAGATCATTATTTAATATAATGAAATGTGTTTCCAAATTAAGTATGAAATAGTAAATCACTTCTATTAGTACTACTAAAGTAGTGTATATATCTACTATAAATTATAGCACTCAGCTATTAGGGATAAAGAAACAACATACAGATATTGGTGATGAGGTGAAATGGTCGATGATGAACACATATGATAACAACTGCGCAATCAATCTAATGAAGAATCTGGTACAAAACTCTCATACAAAACATATTGAGATCAAATATCACTTCAATAGTGAATATTTTGAACAAGGAATGACTGAAATGGATGATCTTGGAACTGATGACCAAGTGACTTACATTTTGACTAATCCAATAGTAGCACATGTGTTTGATAAACATCAGTTGAACCTCAGTGTCCATCCACCTCGCATGGAAAGAGGAGGTTATGCGTTTTCCCCTATCCCTAAGTGTGTTAACTATTTTAACTGGTTTGTGGAAGTGAAGAAGGTTTATAGGGGGAGATACGATCCAGAGGGAATTTTTTTTGAGTTGTACAAGTACAAATACATTTCTATTTAGTTTATTTCCAAAGGAGGAAAATAGATAAATTATGGAGAAAAATGTGTGGTTGGTGGAGATAAATGTGTGTTCGTTTCCAGTTTTAGATAAACCATGTAATTCTTCTGTGACACGATGTGAATCAGGTGTTATGAGGAAATAATTCTATGCATGTAATTCTTCTATGAGCTGATCAGATCTTAACATGTACATCTTTAATAATTCCCAAACACAAGAACCCAATTCATGATTCCCCTCTTATTTTCTACACCATGCTTTTATCATGTATACTTATAGTGTTTTATGATTTTTCAATCACGTATCAGGTCTTTATAGAGCTAGTGTTTTATCAAATTTTTCTATAGATAAAAAACAACCCCAAAGGAGGAGATTGTTTGAACACTGATTATTATTTTCTAGAAATGTAGTCTTGCTTGTTTTTATTGTCAATCCACACATGAATGATATGGGAGTTTTTAATTAAAGTGATATAACTAAAAAATATGGCAACAATATTAAAGGTGTCATCATTTCCTAGTGTTTTTCAAAAAAACTAGATCAATATCTGGAGGAAGTTTCTTGCATCGTGAATGGTTTTTTATGAAATCAACTCCTCATAGATATTGTAAATGAATGGATTTTATGAATTATAGGTTTCTTAATAGTTGATATTCATGAATGTATGGAGTATCGGGAGTATGTGATGATTTGATAGTGTTCTTCGTGATTAGGAGAAGTTGAGAATCATGAAAGTATGATGATTTGATGGTAATATTCATGACTATGACAAAATCTCATTGGAGCTTCACTAATGTAGGAGTTTCACGAAGATATTTTTTAAGGTTCATGAAAAATGAATTGGAGACTTGGGAACTTCATGAAGTGCCAAAACTATATATATGAGCCTAACCCCATTTCATTACACCTGATATTTTTTTGAGTAACGGATGAATCACTATGAATTCATGATGTCCAAGAACTCTATGAATCATGTTTTCAAATTGAAATTGACATCATCAAATTAATTATCTATTCTTGAACAATGCATTAGAATCTAGGAAAAATTAGTTTCATGGCGATGAGATATTCCACGATGACTTTTTAAGATTCATAAAGGTAGTTTATTCCTTTAATGATCTTTTCTCCATGAATGTAGTGATCTTCCTAAAGGAACTTATCAAATGGTAGTATTGAAAATATCATTTAATTGAATAATACTTTTAAGTGAATCCATTCAGAACTTTGATGAAAGAATATTCTTTTTCTAGTCAAGAACATATACTTAAATTCTAATGTATTGAAGTGACCTTCAATTCATTAACCATTTGAGACGTCACCCAATGTAGTTATCTAGGGGGAGTCGATGGAAGAGTTTCAAAAGAGGATATGTGTTATCCCTAAAATCTTGTAAATGAATTATGTAATGAATAGAGTGACTAGGTATGAGCATTTTTATTCTATAACTAGTGAATATTAGTGGATTTAGGTATTATCGACACACACATTGTGTATGCTCCATGGACCATTACTTTTTGGTGAACCATGTAAATTTTTTGTATTGTATCTCTACATGAGAATTTTTTATTACTGCATGATTCCATAAGACGGTTTTAACTTGTTACAAAAAATGTGGGAACATGATCCATCAATTTAAAAGAAAAATATGACAACCTGATTCACCCCACCCCTCTCAAGGAGTTCTATGGTCCCACAAATATTGAAGAAGAGATAGAATGAGAGAGTTTCGTAGTGTAGGATTAGCTAGTTGGAGGTGACCTGATACTCGAATAGTTGATGGATGAAGATGATGAGATTGTGGTACAATTGATTGTTTAAGTACCTATTTACATCATAGAGGAGCCGATGATATATTCCCATACCTTCGGATGGTAGGTACATCCTGGTATGATGAATATGTGCCATGAATTCGTGCATCAGTTATGGTGATTGGGAAAAAGGAAGGACGACACATGGTCTGTGTTATAAAGCCTTGCCTTCTTACGGGTAGATTCCATTCACACACATTCTTATGGGCTGGTCCTTCCACTATTATTTCCCATGTCAAATATGGATGATTTCATGGTTTATATTGGGAAATGGTTACCTAGGATGCTAATAATTGATGACGTCATTTGGGTGATTTTTGATCATTTAATGAAGTATTCTCGCTTCTTATCGACCAAAGAGTTCTTTCAAGTGTGAAGATGAGAACTATTTATATTTGAGAGGCTTTAAAAGTTCATATAGTTCCTTTGAGTATTTTTTGGGATGAGATATTCCTTTTATGTTGTGGTTTTTATAATTCATAAAAATTTACCTAGTAACTCAGCTATGATTAAGAAGATCATAACATCCTTAAATTGACAGAAAATATGAGAAGACGATACAAATATTGGATAATATGATTCAATTTTGTGTTCATGTCTTTTTTGGTGCAGGGAATAGTCATCTAGACTTGATCAATATTGACTTCAATAATAGTTACCAAGATTTGATTTAGAGAGAACCATATGAGAAACTTTATGGGAGGTTGGATAACTCAATGCTCTATTGGCATGAGGTGGGTGAGGTAGTAGTTGTTGGCACCAACATGATCTAGGAGACTTATGATAGAGTGCATCTAATTCATATGATGTTTATCATTGGCCAGAGGAGATATATATCATTTTTCGTTTGTAGGAGGATACCCTAGGAGTTCATTTTGGGTGTTCAGGTTTACTCAAGAGTGACTCATCGATTAGGGCACCGATGAATGAAAAAATATGGACATCAATCACAAAGTTTCTTAGGACCCTTTGATATTATTGAAGGAGTGGAGATAATGGGATACCAATTTCAAATTCTTCCATGGTATGGAGTCATTCCTAATGTGTTCCAAACATCATATCATTGGAGGTAAATTCTCGATCTTGTGCACGTTATAGATTGTATGGATGTTGAGTTGGAACTAGATTCATATTATGAGGATATTCCAATATATATTACAAACCATATCGATAAATTTCACTAAGGTAAGATGATAACACTAGCACAAATATGGTGGCAGTATGAAAGGATCTTGGTGGATACATGGGATATTGATCTTGATGTTTGAGCTCAATACATGAGTTGTTTGAGTAAGACACCTAGAGAAACTTCTTGGGGATAAGATGTAGAGGAAGGGGGAGAATTTTAATATCCCAATTTTCTAAAGAAATAAAATCCTTGTTTTTTATAATTTAGTATTATTTAAATTTTAAAGTGTATTCTTTCAACAAAAATAAATTAATAGATGATTTAAAGGCTTGGTGTAAGTGTAAAATCCTAATTGAAACATTGTAATTATCCGTACAATACGTTTTGGGTTAAAAACTATGTTATTATGAGATTTTTAGGACAGTAGAGCCTCCATGTATATTGGATTAAATTTAAATACATTAAATTACATTTTCAAAAAAATTCAAAAAAATGGAATATCTCTAGAATGGTGAGTCGTATGAGAAATCTGAGAAAACTATTAAGTCTGTGATGTGGATGTTACCATTTTAATGACATAATCATTGTGAATATCTGGTGTTTTGTTACATTTTACTTATGGGTAATAATAATTATTTTGATATTATTATTGGTTTGAAAGAAACAAAATTGAAAAATAAATGATTAATTAATCTATTTTTTCACTAAATTGAAGCGCGACGTTTCTTTATTGGGGAATTATTAGGAGGTTAGATAACAATAGTGAAATTGTTTACCCCAATAAATCGCAATGGTTTGATTATTATAACTTTAATAAATTATCAATTTCTAAAAGAGTTTATTATTTTAAAATTCAAATTTTTTTAATGATTAGAGATAATGAATAATAAAATAATAGTTGGTGTTATTGTTATTATTAATAGTTTGGGAAAATTAATATTTGTGTGTCAATATTTATGTTATATATATATATGGGATAATATATATATATATATATATATATGTATATATATACATGTGATTTTGTATATATAGATTTGTGTGTGTGTGTCTGTGTGTATATATATATAATGTGTATATATTACGTATATATATACATATGCATATCTATTTATATGAAGATATGTGTATATAAACATAATGTTGATATATATATATATATATTAATTTATATATATATATATATAAAGAATTATTTAATGGGTTTTTAAAGATAATTTTAGAAAATAAATGTATAATTGGTGCTATGAGGTGTGGCTCATGGCTTAAAGAGGTGATAGTAATAATAAACTAAAAGAATAATAAATAAAAGAGAGGTATTGTAATAAATTTTGAATATATATATATATATATATATATATGAGAGGGTGAAATTGGGTGGCATATAAGAGGTTTTCTCACACCTCACTCTAAAAAATCCCCCCTCTCAATGTTTTATTTTTTTTATATTATTCTATAATTCATCGAACTTATCATTTTGATAACTTAACCATTACAAATTAGATTGATGTGTTGTTGGTATTGTTCTGTTCATCTAAACAACAAGAAGAATAACCCTAATTTTGATTATAAAGGCATAAAGGTAGGTTAAATGACATTTTTATCATTTTTAAATGGATAATTTAAAAAAATTACGAAAAACAAATTTGTAAAATTATGAGACAAAAATTGAGAAATTTTAACAATGATAATTGTGGAAAATTATAAAATGATAATTTCACATTTTTAGCAATGATAACTATTGAAAATTATCAAACCATAATTGGAAAATTTTAATAAAAATAATTAAGGAAAATTTTCAAAATATAATTGGAAATGTTTAACAAATGATAACTGATAATAATTAGGAATTGTTAATTATAATAAGTTATCTATGGAAATTGAGTGAGATTATCAAGAAGATAATATTATAGAATTATCAAAAAATAATTTATAAGAAATTATTATAATAAAATTTTAAATGGAAAATCTTATGAAATGATAAAAGGATAATATGTTATCAAAGGATAATTATGTAAATTTTTAGAAGATAATTTCATGAAACTATCCAATATATTTTTAAGAATTAAAAATGATAATTTCATCTGATTATTAACTGTTGATTATAAAAAGATAATTTCACTAAATTATCAAAGGATAATTTATAAAGGAAATTATCAAAATATAATTATTTAATTATAGAGGATAATTTTCTAGAAAATTTATTAGAATATAATTATACAAAATATGTAGCAGTATTTATAAGAAAAATTATCAATTCACAAAGATATTAAATTGGTAGAGGATAATTATGTAATTGTTAAGGATAATTGTACAGTTTGACAAAAGAATAATTATAAAGACCACCTTAAGTGTTATCAAATTAATTAAGTGATATAAATTATTGAATTTAGTTTTATAATTTTTTTAAGGACATTATTATAAGAGCCTCTCTAGAACGACAATTTAGAAATTACTAAGGAAGTATAAAGTGTCATCGAATAAAATATATTGTTTATTTTTGAAATAAAATGACTTTTTTTTGTTGTAGGAACCCTTGATGAATGTTAAGCATTAACTTGTAGATGTTTACAATAATTAGGTCATGAAGAAGTGTTCTTCACTGTTGATGTTTACACTGCAGCCATCAAACCACATTGGGTGGTTTATCCTTTCTCTTGATGTTGATGACTATTTCGGTAGGAAGTTCCTTACCTTTTTGGTCTTGTGATACACATTACGCCTTAATATTATTTATGTATAGTTATAGTTTACGACCTTTATATATTGTTATCACATGTGGGTTTCTATGTGTATAGCCCAAAGAACCTTATGCGACACTTGTTTCTATGAGTACTCCAGAGATTATTATTCATGTTCGATATTGATCTCATGTATTATTATGCTACAATAATAATGATTATGTACTATGATTTATCATTAATCCCACCTTACTTGGATTTCTATTTTTTTGTATTATTATTGTATCCCAAGGAATGTGATCCATTTTGATAGGTTCATCCCTTAGTGGGGGAGCTTTCATGACTTGTGATGATGGAGATGAGACACTAATGCACAGGGTAGGGATACAAATATGCCTCGTGGATTCAATGTGAAGAACTCATTCCTTAACAGAAGACAAGGGGTATGTTCTCGATTCTTAGAGAATGTCTTATAGCTATTGATTCATTGAAAATGCCAAGAACATGAATATTGCAGTGCCTAGAGTATACTGAGTTGTATGATCAAATTATTCCATGTAGTATGATTTATGAACATCGTGACTAGTTATTGATACTTTTGAAACCATTATTATCCTACTGACATAGAGTTGAAGCAGGTATGACCAGAGGTTTGTGATAGATTGGTCAGCACATGAACACATGGTGTTGGATTGTGTGTTTCTATGCTTGATACACATTTTTTATTTTTATGGAATAAAAATGTATAATTGTTCACATCATGTTAAGGATATATTGGTGGTGTTATACCAATTCATGTACTCACAACATACTTATAAATTTCTGATCACCTGTAGATTACATGAGGGATCCATAAAATGGAAATGGGCCTTTGGTGGATAGCTAATATGAGGAGGTTGGAGCTGATCATGATCTTGTATAGATATTGGAATGACCTATAGTTAATTTTTTATTTGTCAACATTATTTACTCTAGAGATGATTTCTCCTTTTAGCAGATTATTTTATTACATGGAATGTATAATATTATTTTATTTTTCTATAGATTTACTCTAATTAATTGTATTTTATTTATTTTTTATTAATGAACATATAATAAGATAACGAGGGTATTGTATTCCCACTATTGTAATCAACCCTTCATTGATAGTCAGCAGCCTATTTCTTATTGGGAGGCGCACATGAGGTCATGTGGAATTCCATCTCGTTCTCAATGGTTAATGTTAGGAGCTACAAAATGGCATCATAGGAGGATTCACTACCTTTTTATTCTATTTTCATTGTCATGTAACAATTTATTCATGAGATAGGATGGTTGGGACTCAGGCATTGGAACTATGACAATGCCTATATGACACTATATAGAGGGCCTATTGGTTTTCCATAAATGGGAAATTTATTTTTTGGTGTTACTATTGATTAAACTCACATTGGGTGATGTATATGAATATGATAAGTTAGTAATGGTATTTCAAGTGTTTTCATGAATTTTTAATAGGAATGTATGTTCACATGATCTATAAATATACATAATGTTGTGTAGAATTGTATTTCATTAATTAAATACTTGATTTGTACTATCTATTCTTGATATAGACTATATCATGGGATATATCCATATTTTTCAGGTTGTTATGGTATATATTTATTAAAATTAATTAGTGGAACAATTAATTATGTTGTGCCTATATATATATCATGACTATAACTAACGTGATTGGAAAGATACTATGGTTAGTGTTTGTGGGAGTATACCTTGGGTTGAGGGTAGAGTCCTAAGAGAACCTTGTGTGATCCCATAGACTAAATATGATCTTTTTTATGTTCCTAAGTTTCCATCAAGAAACATAAGATGTCACCTCAAGGTATTCTTAGTTAACTACATGTGAAGCAGGGCTGGAAAGCTTCATCAGGGAGGATGCTTCTTCTTTTCCAGAAGAAAAATAAGTGAATGCAACTGCACATCCTCCCACAAAAACTATGTGGTTAGGATATGGAGGTTTTTTAGAATGAAGTATATTTCTTAGTATCCAGACTATGAATATTTTTGATAAAAATAGTCAAATATTACATGATATTAAACCCTAGTATTCATTATCCTTTTAGAGAACTAGAGGACCGTAGGATTATGATGAATGGGTTGACATATATTTGGGAATCTTTTCTTATTAGATACACTAATGGATTTATAGTTTAATATGAGATTGAGCTCATTCCATGTGTGCATCCCATTATAATAATCCTATATCCTATGGTTCCAACCGGGATGAAGGAGATCATGGATTAATAGGATAAATGATATGACTAATTTCAACAATGTGGAACATTATTTTCGAGGTCCTACCTAATTACAACTCTACAATAAATAGTTATTGGCATTGAGTAGTGATTAGTATGGGTGATGTCCCTGGACGATTAATAGTGTGTGTGAGTGAGGAAATGGTAGACTGAAAAAACTAGTTTTAGATATCAGGGATAATATATATACTTATGATCTATTCAGGCATGTGGGTTGGCTGCTAGTATTGGAGCACAAGTTTATAACACATCTTCTGGCTTCTGGAGTGCCTAGAACTGACAGACATGTTAAAATGAGGTGTCTATGTTTTTCATAGGTACTTGTTATTATAATTACTATGAGAATGATTTTATTATTAAAATAGAATAGAAAACTTCTAATGAATAGTATTCCAATGATAAAAACTAGAGTACAATGTGGAAGAAAATGTACACAACCAAGACACATGACCAACAATACGAAACAGCTAGTCCGAAAAAAATGAGAGCAAGACGATGTATCCATGTGACTATCATTCACCTCTATCTAAAACCACTATGAATGTAGTAACATCCTAGATAAAACAAAATGTCACATTATTAACATACATTTAATTTCTTCTATAAAAATAATGAGTAAAAATAAACATTGTAAAAAGTCGTGTTGGAGAACTAAATACCAGCAAGACTTCCCTAATGAATCTATTCAATGACTAAAAATATGAAACCATTTTTATATTTTAAAAAAAACTACTTTATATATAAATTTAAAAATAAAATCATTTTAAAAAAATCATTTTGTTTCTTTGAAAACGTTTCACATTAACAATAATAAGGAAGAAGGAAAGTAAAAGAAATATAGTATAAATGCATAAACATAACTATCCATGGAGATACCAAAACATAAAAATGATAGAAATAAAACAAGAAATAATAATATCTTGAATAAAACCAAAACAAATGTGGTGTCTAGGATATGGAAGTACATAATAGGAAATATAAAGAAACACTAACTAGGTATAACATTAATCCTATCGAAATCAAGTCTCTCCAAAGTCTATCGATATCCCAAGAGTAACCCCCAGTGGTGTCACACTCACTTGGGTTTAACTATATATATACCTAACACAACCAAGTTTCAAAATGTTGTATTCTTTCCAAAATATTTAAATAAACCATTCTTTTAATTTTCAAAACTATTTAATAGACAATCTTTACTACTTCCATTATTGAAAATTCATTTTAGATTCAAAATCACATTTGTGTAATTTCATAAAACACATAAATTGTGAAATCTAATTTTAACGAAAACACCCATTTAAACCAACTTTTTCGTGATCAATTATTTTCATAAATAAAAATAAAGTAAATTATTATAACATTATGTAATTCATGGGATAATATTACTTTATAAAGACAACAACCCCCAGAATAGAGGAACAATAATCACCATTAAGATTATAGATTGTATTTGAAGAGTTCAAACTCTCACAATCCTAAATTGATAATAATAAACATCAATCTCCATGAAACTATTTGTGTGTGTGTGTATATATATATATATTAATCACAACCTGGCTTGGTTATAAAGGAACAAGGGTAATATAGATTAAGGATAGTATTGGTGACAAGGTAGGAGATCCTTAAAAATTTAGACATACCTTGAGGTGATCATGTAGGAAGGAATATAAATCATTGAAAATCAAAGGGCTAACTATATAGAGAGATATAGAGTGGTAAGTTTGAATGTAAATGATATTAAGAGGTCATTATATAAAAAAGATCCAAGGAAAAGGTGTAAATTCTACCTTTTAAGAGGCTCAGATTAGGAAAAATAGTTCAATAAACCAGAAAAAACTCATAAATGGACTTTTCTCCATTAAAAATGAGGTACATAATTAACTTAGGAAGAGTTTCATGGTTTTAAAAACCATGCTCATTCCATGAGATATCTCTAGAAACCATCCAAACACCGGCACTATTTTCATGTAAAGTCACACTATTTGAAAAATTATGATCAAATTGCATTACGAACCATTGGATATCACAGTTAAATATTATATTGTTACTGAGAAATTAATATAAAACATTTAACTAAACTATATTCCAGGACTATTTCCAAAGAATCATCAAAATTTCAGCCTCTGAATCATAAAATTATTTAAAATATAAAAAGAGAAATATTAAACTAAAACCCTACAATACATGTGACCTAGGGGGAGTAAGACTATGATGAATTTAGTATCATTATTATACTAATATTTTTTTTATATTAGTAGTAAAACCCATATATATTGATATACATCCACATATGATACTAAATAATGTCAACCATGTGTGTGTGCATACTACAAACTCTATGAAGAATCACTTTTTTCATTTAAGTTATAATTTTTATTTATTTATTAAAACATATTAAATTTTTAATAACTATATTGAAAATTTGAAATTATGTCTTTATATTTTTTTTATAAAGTAATTATGTCAAAATAAATAACTCCTTTACCATTATGACCAATCATGTTAACATGTTCTGATGTACATGTCCATTTATCGACCTATATGAATGAATCTATGAAAATTAATTATAGATTACAATGAAACATTAAAGGTAATGTTATTATAATGTAATACAAAAATAGTTTTTTTATATGGTTTTGGAAATGTTATATTATCTATTTAACATATTATGATATTATCTTTTTCTTTTTCTCAAATCGCCAAAAATGAAAACATTGATTCCATTATCATGCAATATAACTAAAACAAATATAATATAATATAATATCTTTATATATAAATATAATATTTCTGTTAAGTTTTCTTAAATGACATATTAATGGGTGAATTTCTTACAATGGTTGGATAACAACATCAACTTTATAAAATTTACAGAAACTGTTAATTTTATTATTACCTGGTGGTAAAAATAAGTTATAACTAATTAATATACCCCTAAAAAATATAAATAAAATACATAAAAGTTAAAATATATTAATAATCATATTAAATATTATTGGTATGTTTTATATGTTTTATTATAGGATGTTAAGTGCAATCAACTAACAAATGAAAAGATATAAGTGATTCATCTCAAATTATCCTTTTTTGAGATACATATTATATTAAGCATGTAATTTAAATTAAATTTAATATATATGAAATATTGGTTATATAATATCATGAATTTTATTTATCATAGTATTTTTATTCATTTTAATGTTATCCCTCTTGTAATAGGATTTTTTAAGATTATTTCTTAACATGTAAGAGTTTTTTTTTCTCAATTTTTAATCCTGTAAGACATGTTTTAGCTATGAAACATACTTCCTTTAAAAGGATATGAATATTGAACACTTTTTTAATTTAAAAAATAATACCCTGATATTTTATGATATTAAATAATATATTTTATTTTTTACCTCTCGTGGGGTTTTTATTCAATTATCACAAATTGAGTAAGGGGCAATCATTATTTAATTCTTTTCATTAGTTTATAACACTGAAATAAATAATATAATTTTCATGATTTATATAATTTTACCCTTTTTAATATTTTCTTTTGTATTCTATTTTGGGGCGGGGGGGGATTACCTATTTTTGTGAAAATAAAATTCAATGATAAAAGTTTTTCCAAAATAATTATGTATTGGGTGTAGAAAGAACTTCCATTATTAACAATAAATATTTTCTTCCAAGTAAAAATTTCCCTTTCCACTAATGTTATCAGATATTTTAATTAATTTTATATTATTTATTTTATATCATCTTCATAAATCTGCAACCATATTTAAGATAAAAATTTAATTTTCTTTTAATGAGGTTGGTTTTAAATAAAGTTTTTTTTGAAATCTTTAAAATTGTTTTCTATATTTTTAGAATAAAATTTATTATCATGCACTCCATATTTTTTTATAAGAATCATTTCCTTTTCATTTTTCCATTATTAAATAGTATTTTAAATGAAAATTTCTTCAATGTATTTTTACTTCCCCTTTTTGAACAACTTATGTATTTTTTCAAGTCATCTTTATTACATAAAGTTTTAAATATATTTTAGCTTCCCCTATTTTGATTGCATTATGTGTTTTTCATGTGATAATTATTAAATATTCTTAAAAAAATAAAATTGTTCATAGTATTTTCACTTCTATTTTTCTTCATGTTTTATCACACCAAATTTTCTGTTTTGATTATCCTTTATATACTAAATGTTATGTATCATTTTGAAAAATATTATATTTATATACTATTATTTATTATATTCATGTTATGTGATATGTTTAATAAAACCATTATTTCTCAAAGGGTTAATCAATTTTTTTTATTACTCAATGTAAGGGGTAGAAATAGGTATAAATGATTACGAGTAGGTTCGTATGTTACCCTAAAATTCATTGGTTTATGTTTATATCTCATGAGATTATCTGTAGTAGAAATCAAGAGTTTTTTCACACTAACATATGCATAATGTATTTTCTCACATTTTTTAGGTGTCGGGGGATAATATATTTTTCAAATAAGAATGGGAATAATGGTATTTCATAAACTCGTTTTTATATGTTTATTATGATAACACATTTATATGTTTTTATAATGTTATTAAAACACCCTAATATTTTGTGAAATATATATTTTTCAAATAAATTTAATCTTTTCAATGTTTTGTGTTATATGAGAAATTATATTTTTCATACATTGCATTCAATACAAATTTTAGCTTGTGTTACATACAATATTGAGTTTTTCTTGAATTACATGTTGTGCTTAGTTTATCTTGCAATACACAAAATAGAGTTTAATGAAAATTTGTATAACCTATAAAAATATTATTATTTAATAAGATTATTATCACCTAGATGTTGGAATAGTGAGCTTAAATAAGTCTAACTAAATTAATAGGATATATGATTAATACATGTAAATAAAATTAATTCTTTAGTGACCAATTAATTATAAATAAAAAGAATACTATTTTTAAATAACTTATATCTATTTATGAGAAAAATTTATGCACAGAAATGTTTTTTACATTAATAAATTTAAAAATTTTATTTTTTTGAATTTATTTTGTAAATATTATATTTTATATATTAAATAAAATATCTAATATTAATATTATTTTTTTTATAAAATAATAGATAAGAAAAATCCAATTTTATGCTTAAAAACTATATTTTTATAAATATATGTTTTGCCACAGTTTTGACACTTATTTTAATGCTATATTTATTCAATTTTAGGAAAATTCCTCGAACAAATAATATTAATTTATAAAATCATAACTTCAATTTTATCTTTTTGTGAATTTTTTAGAATAATTATAAATGATAAATCATTAGATAAATATTAAAGAATGTTAGTTTTTATTTTGAATTTTCATTTTATTTAAAAAATATAAGAACTTTAAAATTATATTATGGTGGTTTTATAAGTAAAATTTTATCTGTTATATATTTTTTAAAACAATTTAGTTCATTGGAATGAATTTCAATATGAATTTTTATGTATTTCTAAAACAAAATTGAAACATTTCTCTTTGGAATATTTTTTTTTCATCCCGTATGTAGGATTAATTATAAATTAAATTATACCTCTACTGTGAGTTGAATTTTTAAAAAAGGATTCCATATTTTCTAATAATAATTTAAAATTATATTATCTAATAAGATAAAAATAATTTTTTATTGTTAGGTCCAATATAGACCTAGATACCATGAGAGGGGGGTGAATCAAAGTATGGATAATCTTTCTAAATTCATCATCCCCCAAGATCTTGACCTCTTTATTATGAGGATCACTTTGTCTATACTTGTGTGTTTTTAATGATCTCATATTTTATTATTTATATTTTTATGATGCTTTGAATGTAATGAATGAATTCAAGCACATAGACATAGATATTTTTACATGGTTCACCCTCACTCGGCTACATCTAAAGACCATACAACGACAATGTGTTGATGTACCAAATCCACTAAAGTTCACTTCTAATCAAAAATTTCTGAGTAGATCACTTATATGCCGAGGCTCACTGCACTTATAATATTTAGGTCCTTTCACTATATTTCCAAGAGTCACACCCTAAGTCTCTTCCTCTAGCTCACCACCTACGAGGAGGATCACTGTCTTTCTCTTCATTCACTTACTTCTCTAAAAAGGGATGCACTCAATGTTTATACACCTACTGAGACCTTCATTATCACAAATGAATAAAGCCCCCACTATATGTAGATTCCCTATTAATTCCCCAATTTCATATAATAATGAATATAACATTACTACAAACAACTGGGAAACCCCTTTTGAACAACTTTTGCAAAGATCAGTACTTTGTAAAGCTCCTTCTTTCATGAAGCTCAAAACAACCTTCACGAAGTACACCTCCTTTCATGAAGCTCAGTATTTCACAGAGCTCAAACTAGACTTTGTGAATCTCTTTCCTCTTCATGAATCTCACTTATCCTTCTCAAAGCACACCACTTTCACAAATATCTACTAGCCTTCGTGACATCAATTCCTTTCACAGAGCTCTATTTTCCTTTGTGAATTCTCTTACTTCTAAAAAGATCACTACCTTCATGAACCTCATGAGTGATTAGAGAGCCTTATTTTTTTTATTGATTCTCTATACTCTCGTGAAGGGGGTTGAGTCCTATTTATATGTATTTCTCATCGACTCCAGAACCTTTCGTCCATGTCAGCATCATGTTAGTACCATTTTTGTAGAGCTCCCTTTCTTCTCTACAATGATCCATTTTTTCATGAATCCCCACAATGATTTTAGGTCACAATGCTCAGAATAATCATAGATCCTTTCATTAAAAACTTTACATCACATCAATGCTCCACTCATAATAATATTCACATCTTCCATCCGTGAAGCGTGTCATAGTCACATATATCACCACCATATCCCTTTGATCCTTTGTGAAATCATCTTCATAAAGCCCATATTTATGAAACTAATGGTTTTTTCATATTTTTGTGAGATATTCAAGGAAATAAATATTTCAAAATTCTATAAAAACTCCAAATATTGGACCCCAAAAATTTGTAAAACACTACAAAACTATGCCACCTTGTATATGTTATTTTTTATATCACCTCTAGATCATCCATATATTTGACAAGGTTCTCTGTCAGCATTGATTGTCAACAATATCTCTAGAACTCTTCAATTAATCATGGAAACACATATTTTAAACAAACACAACCAGACCAAAAATGCTGCAATGTAACCTTGATAGACTTTTCCCCAAAATTTACCATAATTATTTGTAAGAATAGTAATAATTATTTACCAAAGTTATGTTATAAACAGGTTTACCAGAGGGGATTAAACAAAAACAATAATAATTAAAAATTACCAAAAACGCATACAACACCCATTTTATGTCCTTATTTTGAAATTATATATTCAATGATAGAGAATAGAACATTTTTAGCTTTTTTCCCATGAAATATATAGATGAACCTTTTTCTTTTCAAAAAATACATGTGTGCTACTAACCTCACATTTAAAATTAAACCCCTCCCCTCTTCTCTACACACATTTGAAACCCATTTCATTGGAAAATACCGACCAAAATGACATCCTCAATTATATACTATCATCTTAGAAGCCATATTTTTTTTCATAAATCCAATGAAAGAAGCCTTTTCTTCAAATCAGAAGATGTTTTCTAAAGAATAGGTATCATCTATAACATAGGAATTTATTTTTTTCTTCGTCAACCTCCATTAATTATTATTAATCCACAATTATATAATTACCTAATTATATTCTTTATACTTATATTTTATTATGTTAATCGAATAACCTAGATCCTTTTCCTTTTCTATCAAAACTGATACAAAATCATCATTAGTTTTTATGACAGACTACCGCTACACAAACCTTTGTTATTAATTTTACACCACCACTTCTCACTACTGGATATAATGATAGTGTTAATGTTTATATATAATATTTATTATATTATCATACTTATTTAATTATAACACATCATCTAACTTCTTATCTCTAATATGGTTGGGAAAACAATAATGTTTCTCATGTGTATGAAGAACTACCACCTCACAAAATGATGTGATGTGTTTCCCATTTCTAATTTTTTTTGATAATAATATAGATAAATTATATTAATATATATATATATTATTTTTAACATAATTATATTTGTTTAATAATGTTATCAGAAATAGCTTCTTACTTTCGATTATATGGGGGATATGATAACTTCATTAGTCTCTCAGAAATATACACTATAGGTAGGAGAGGTCATTGTAGTACAAGAAGGGGTTATATCCATAGGGACCGAAGAAGTAACCTTGAGACACTTAGATTTGTTAGGTATTTTGGATATGAAGTGGTCAACATTGGCGTTGATTGGAATTTGTATACTATAATACCAAAGTAACAAATAGAATGATTCTAAATGAAGAAACAATACACCATATGATTCTGAAATAAAACATGTAATGAATATGGGATGATCCAAGGTTGTTTCATTAACATGAATAGATGTAGATTTTGTCTTTAGAAATTTCAGATCGCTTGTTCAATAAGTTTCCAATCAATGAGATATTTCCCCAAAATCATTCACCAATTCAATACCTAAAAGTTCCAATCATAATCATCAATCCACAAAGAGGATAATAATAAAAATAACTCTACGGAATTAGTTCATACTAGAACACAATATTTTACATCATTAAAATTTACAAATATGAAAAAGAAAATAGTCCATTGAATGAAACTCTTAAAATTATGAATTAATTAAATAATAAACGAACATAAAATAACATCCAATCCAGATATATGAAACTCTATATATTTAAACCATAATAGACTTATACTTCCACTGATGAATAGATATCAATGGATATTGGATGTCAATATAAAGAAGTGGGATTGAATAAGAAGAAACAAGAAAAAATAATAATCACATATGTGGTTATAACATCATGTAACTATGTCAGGTATCGATAAACCCTCTTGTATTAAATTATTCATATCTTATGTGGGAAAAAATTGGTTTCCGAAATTTTTTGATATATGTGTTAAAGGCCTTAATGGCCGGTTAATATCTATGAAGATTCAATTGAATATTTTTTGGGGTATGAAACTGAGATATTGTGTTTTTTTATGCCTACAAATCCTTAGTGAAGACTGAATATAAATATTAAATGTATTATATCAAGTGCAAGCAATTTATTCAAAATAATTGAATAACTCAAAAATGGTTCATTGTATGAGAAATTTGAGACCACCATTATGTCTGAAACATGGTGTTTACCCTAGTAGGCATATAACATTCGAAGGCGTCAGATGTTTCGAAGCCTCAATATGGAGATAAAGTTATTAAATAATTTTTAATATAATATTTTATTGAAAGTAATTAATTATCTCTGAAACGGTGCATTTTTTGGGAAATCTGAGACCACAGATAGGTTTTGAATGATGTGTTTACCCTAGGCAGAGTATAATATTTGTTGGTGTCATACATTTGTATGGCTATCTTGTGATAAAACCCTTATTTATTTAAATTAATTATTCATTCCATTTTTAATTAATAAATCATTAATAAATCTCAAATAGTTCATCATTTTAGAAATACAATGCCACCATTATGGATAGAATATAGTGGTTACCCTAGAAAATATATAATGTTTATATGAAAAAGGCATTTTGTGATATTTTATATTTATGTTAAATAATAAATTTCATTGATTTAATGATTAATATGAATCTAATGAAAATAAATGGAATTTTGTTTTTTTATTTCCTTAATCTTATACACACACACATACTCCATTTGAGGGCTATTAAATTTTAAAAACTTCATGTTTCATCACCATTTTAATCCATTTTAGTTTTAATTAATTAATTAGGAGGAATTAATAACTCCGTCATTATAATTAGATTGAATCATGGGTTGAATAGGATTTTTTAAATGGGGGTTCACAAACCTTCATATTTATGGTTCTTAAAATATGAATACAGCTTTGAATTCTCTATTTCTCAATTTCGTAGAGTTTATGTAGCCTAGATCTTCCTCTCATGTGGTAGTAGGTCTTGCATGATCTAATTTAGATTCAGAGGCCAATAATTTCTTCCATGTTTTCATGCGTGGTTCATGTGTGTAGGAGGTGTGTTCTTATTTTTGTTTTATTTTCTTTTATTATTATTCCAATCTTTTAAATTCAATATCCCCTATGTTATTGATCTGAATTACACACCTTCAGTGTCATTGGATTCATATTGATGAGAATAATCTAAATCGTATTTTTTATTTGAAGGAATTAATGAGTTATTCAATATGATTTTCCACATTTAAATGGTTATTTTTAAATATTTTTATCCAGAGATGATTATTAGGAATTGTAAAATGATAATTGAAAAAACTTATCAAAGAATAATTATCTGAAATATCCATTGTTTATTATTAAAATTGGGTTTTGTGAAATTGTTAAGAGATATGTAAATAATTATCTAAGATAATTATTATGGATAATTATAAATTATTATCTCTTGATAATTACGTTGATAATTTCTTTTTGAGAATGTAATCTTATTAAAAAAAGGATAATCGCAATGAATTATAATGTAATGAATAATTAGGTCAAATTTTCAAACCATAACTAATATGATTTAACAAATGATAAATTCATCAAATTATTGAAAGGATAATTGTTTAAAATTATCAAATGTTAATTATTTGAATTAACAAAATATAATGAATTATCAATATATATATATATATATCAATAAACACACTTGATATAATTTATTAAAAATTATCTATTATTATTTATTTTTATTATCAAAAGAGAGATATATATATAGTTTGATATAAATTTTTGATAATTACAATTGAAGTTAAGGAAAATATTATTAAATATAAATGTATTAGGGTGTAATTGTATGAACTATTGAGGGATAATTTCAAACACCTATGCTGAAAAAAAAACGATAATCCATATATTATCCAAGAGAAAAAAAATATTATTACATGTAATATTTTAATCTATAATTATAAATTATCCAAGAAATATCAAATATTATCGCTTGTAATTTTTTAGTCGATGATTTAAAATTATAAAAGAGAGATAAAATATTATTGCTTGTAATATTTTAATCAATAATTTGAAATTATCCATGATAGATATAATATTTGCGTATATAATATTTTAATCAATAATTTTAAAATTATCTAGGGGAGAGAATGTATAATCACATGTGTTATTTCATTTCATTTTGAAATAAAATACTTGGTATTGATTGTGGGAACCATTGATGACCGTTGACCATTAGTGTGTTAACTCTTATGATAAAAAGGCCATAAGGAGGTGTATTGAACCAAACATGGGGGTTTATTAGTGCCACTAACATCGACAAAATCAATGTAGGTGGTTCCGTCCTGATTATAAAAATTTGTTAACCTTTAATTACTTGATTTATTTCAATAGTTTATTTAAACTCATTTCATTAAACTCGCATTCAGTTGATATAGTAAAATCTAATTCTAGTGAATTTGGAAACTTTAAATGGTTTAGGCATTTGATTTGGAAAACCCCCAATTCCATTTAATTAGGGTGTGTTAATGGGAATTGGATAATTTGAACTGTTTAACATAAATTGTGGATTTTATGGAAATGATTTCAATTAGATTGTTTAATTTAATTGTGGAAATGAATTTTGAAATGAGGGAATTTTTTTTCATGGATTTCAAAAAATTGAAAATGGATTAAAATGTTTTGATTAAATCCCAGTACATTTATCTTACTAAAGAGGATTGTTTTTGATCAAGTATTATTTTGGTTTCAAATATAAAATTTTCATTTAAATAGAAGTATGGTATTTTATTATATTTTAATTAGTCTTAAGATAAATTTCCCATCTTTATTTTCTAAGATCACATGAAATCCTTATGTAGATTATGAGTTATTTGGACACACTATCTTTTTATTACAATGTTCACAAAAAAACAAGTAGTAGATCATATCCCTTAGGTGATGGTGAAAAGTCCTCTCTGACAAGTTTCCATAGGATGTATGTGTACACATTTTTTTGAGATCACATAGAGAGCATTGAGTCCTATAACTAGAAATATTATCATACCTATTTGGAAGATAACCATGTTGATCACTTCTTAATTATATTTGATATATAAATATATGCAAATCCTTTTGAACCGCTTTACATGCCTACTGAATTTACATAAACTATTTTATGTAACTATTTTATTCAATCCATTGTTTTACAAATATACCATAATTTTTAATGTCTTTTCTTAATTTATTTTTCCATCATTCGAAATGTATAGTATGATTTGTTTAATTATGATTTTAAATTGAAAACATATTTTATTTTAAAAATTGAAATAACTACATTGGTTAATCAATTGTTGTAATCTGTTATTGAATCTATGGTGAGACCCAACTAGGATTTTTATCTCAAATCCAACTTTTTTCATTCAGGTGTTTGTAAAATTTCTCCTTCCAGGTTCGAGAAACAAAAAAGATATTTTAGAGGTGGATACAACTATTGAACTTTTTACATGGTGAGGGGTTTCCTTAGGGAACATGTATTTTTTCCATTATTTTGGTACATGGGTTGTAGTACACTGGGCTTTTTTATTCCTTTTAGTTTTTTGGTACATTACTCCCAGTTGAGTTTTTTATATGCACACTCTTTGTTTCTCTTATTTCCAAATTCTTAGTGGAAAAATAGTTACCACTGTCAGTTTGTATGAAGCTAGGTGAAAGTCACCAAACCATAGGGATCTGGAACTCCCTTCATGCTACGTAAGAGCTGAATCAGTTATCGGGTTACCAGGGTACATAGGCTAGTTCATGAAAAAAATTTATTTTCTGATAATGCTTTGTAAATTCATAACATGCCAGCTAGATTTTGATAAACTATTTTATTTAACTATTTTATTCAAACACTTATTTTATAAATATTTCATCATTTTTGAATCATTTTCTTAAATTATTTTTTCACTATTTGAGATATATATATTGATTTGTTTAATTATGCTTTAAAATGTTAAAACTATTTTATTTAAAACAAATACTTTTGGTTAATCAATTGTTGGAATCTATTTTCGAATCTATGGTGAGACCCTTCTAGGTTTTTAGAACACCCTATACTTTTTTCCTTCAGATGTTGATAAACGTTCTCTTTCTTGGTTCATGAAAGGGGAAAATATATCTTGGAGGTGGATCTAGATATTGAACTTTGGAATTTTTGAGGTGTGTCTTTAGGGACCTTGAGTTGTATTCCTTTGTTTTAGCTTTTTGGTTTTCGTAATTTTTCCGTGTTTATGAATTTTAGTTTTTGGGTACATTATTCTCACTGGACTATCTTTGGACATGCCTACTATTTTTTTCTTTTATTTCATAATTATTAGTGGAAAAATAATTCCCACTCTCAGTTTTTATCATTTCAGGTGCTAGTCACCGACCCATGGGGATGTCAGGGTTGGATTGGTAGTGGGTTACTAGGGTACCCATACTGGTTTGTGAAAAAACATTATCATAAGTCTATGTTGAACTTTTTTCATGAAGTTAGTATGAATTTGTGAAATCTTGTTAGGAAATAGGACGTCGTTGGGATTGATTGCATTGCCTTCTCTCGCCGCAATGAACCTTAAGTCAGTAAGGGTAGTTAGGGAAAGACGTCTTATAGATTTATTCTAGTCTTTTCTCTATTTTTATTTGGATAAATTGAATTCAAAATATTTTTTGTTCTTTATATTGGGATTAATTTCCCTTGTTTCTTATTTGAGAACTACCTAATGTCTCAAATGTTGTATTTTGATGTTGTGTAACATCATTCCTCCATGAAGACATGTGAATCAGATTGAAGAGGAGGCCACTACTGAACCAGAGCGAGTGAACCATATTGTGTATTTGAATCATGATGAGGTTATTGTGAAAACAACTTATGATTTCAAGAAGGCACCACCACTAGTCCCCATTCAGGGTCTAGTTGTGGGTCCTTATCCAGACCTTCTTGTAAGTATTTATCAAGAGTTCTTTCACTAGTAACCACTAATTATCAAACGATCCACTGATCCTCATTTTTTTTAGGAATGGTTGGGTAGGATAGAATGGTTGATTGTGTTCATAGAGACACCATGAGAGATCTATATTAAGTTTTCCACCTTCATTTAGGAGGGATCAATAAGGAGATGGTGATGCATTATAGTGAAAAATAGAAACAAAATGTCTTAGATTAGAAGGACTTAAATGTTATTTTCACTGTCCAATTATATCCAGAGTCAATAGTGTTGGCCAAAGATGTTGAGTTTTTAAGATTGAGTATGATGACCAAACTGTGAATCATGCAGATGTTTATGGAACATATTGAAGAATTTCCACAATATTTCCACTCCACATAGTGTAATGAGATCATCAGTACCTTAGAAATATAAGGGGAAATAAAATTCTTCACATAAAAAAGGGTTCTAGCCACAGGCATCCAGAACAAATCTTTTTCACGCAGTAGAAGAGTCTCTAGAGGATGTAGATACTGGTCCAGCGACCGTGAGAGGTACTATTACTATAGCTTCATCATTAGTGATTGTTCTATTGGATAATGGTGCATCTCACTTGATTATATCAACTTATAACGTTAATTTTATCAATCTACCTATAGTTATTTTATCTTGGGAAATGGATATTATTAACCCCCAGTATGAAGAGATGGCATGGTCTGTATAGTCCAACTTGTGTCTAATCTCTATCATATGTGGAGCTTTCTTAGAGTTTTCTGGTTCCTGACATGGAATCTCATGACACCATATTTGGGATGGATTGGATCATTTCATATTAATCTTATATTGATTGTTATATTCCATGAGTCTACCTTACTACACCTAGTGTGCCTCTTGTCATTCATGGAGTATCAGATGCGAGGTTGAGTTGAGTAGGACCATCTAATCACGAGTTTGGGAAAGTGATATTAGTGTTTTCTTTTGATTAGGAGCGACATTCAATTAATGGTTATCTCTATCCAGTCATCATTGAGATTCTCTATATGTTTCCTTTTTTTACTTCTATGGATTTCCACCAGTAAGGGAGTTTGAGTTTTCTATTGACTTAACAACTGGTACTCAACCAGTTTTAATTCTACATTACCGCCTGACTCCAGCTAAACTGAAAGAGTTAAAGTCCCAGTAGGATTTTATTTCTGTGGATATGATTCAACCATGTTTTCATGACATTGGTTGGGCTTGGGATGATCATTTGGGGTTGTTTGAGTATTATTATTACAACATTTACATGTCTTCGATCAAAATGGATACTTTTGAGGCATTGTATTTTCATACTTATAAATCACTTTTTTGTTGGTTAGAGATTGATGAAAGTTCCTTGGTTGGACTGAGTTTGGTACAACTATGATTCGGTTTATTATTCATAAAATTTTAATGGAATAGATATAATACAAGTCTTATACTGATCATCATCATAAAACATTGTAATATTCAATTGGTGAACATGTATTCTTGAAGGTTTTACCTCAGTTGGGTTGTTGATGGATTGGGAGGATATAGATACATGCTCCTTGTTTTGTGGGACCATTTGAGGTATTTCATCAGGTGGGGAAAGTTTCATACTGTTAGGAACTACCACCACAGTTGACATCAGTACATAATTTTTATCATGTATCTCAGCTTCGAAAGTATTTATCTGACCCATATCATATTTTGATTTGGAATGATCTTGAAGCAGAACCTAATTTATCAATGATTTAACAACCAATCAGGATTTTTGAATTTGAGACCAAGGTACTTTGTAGGAGAAAAAAACCTCTGTTCCGTTTGTTATGGTACCATGGTTCTAATTATCATGAGATGTGGGAGAGGGAGGCATTGATGAGAGAGCAGTGTGATCATATTTTTGATGTGGATGATTTTTCATAGGCTTTTTAGAGATTTAATTTTCCCATGATGGGTAGGTTTTAACATCCTTTTACTATTTCAGGTATTGATAAAACCACTTGTGTTAAATTATTAATATCATTTTTCTAAAAAATGATTTATCAGTGAATTTTTGATAAATGTGTTAAAAGCCTTATCTACCAGTTAATATCTAGGAATATTTAATTGAATATTTTATGGAGTTCAACACTAATTTAGTGCGTGACGTAAAGACATTCAAATCCATAGTGAAGATTGAATAAAAATATTAGTTGTATTATATTAAGCATGAACAATTTATTAAAGATAATTAAAGAACCGAAAAATGGTGCATCGTATGAGAAATATGGACCATGATTAAGCCCGGAATTTGGTGTTTACCCTATGAGGGGTAAAAAATTTGAAGGTGATGGATGGTTCAATGTCTCACTCTTGAGATAATGTTATTAAATAATATTTAATTTTTTATTTTATTAAAAATAATTTAATATCTCCTAAATATTGCATCATATTGGAAATCGGAGACTACCGATGGGTCCGAAATGCGATGTTTACCCTATATGAGGTATCACATTTTTAGGTGTCAGACATTTGGATGGATCACTCATGATAAAAACATATTTTATTGAAATTATTTATTTATTAAATTTTCTAATTAATAAATCATCAATATATCTCAAATTTTTCATCGTTTGAGAATTATGAGACAATCATTGTGACGGGAACAAAGTGTTTACCCTAGAAAATGTATAACTTTTATGTAAAAAAGCTTTTTGGTGCTATTTAAATGTTATGTTAAATAATTAATTTTATTAATTTAATGATCAATCTGAATTTAATGAAATTTAATGGAATTTAATTTTTTTATTTCCCTTCATCTTCCACACACACACATCCTCCAATGAAGGGCTATTCAATTTTCAGAACCTCTTGTTTCATCTCCATTTTAATCCATTTCAGTTTTGATGCATTAATGAGGATGAATTAATAACTATGTCATTAAATTTAGATTGAATGGTAGGTTGAATAGGATGTTTTCAATATAGTTTCGCAAACAAGCATTTTTAGGGTTCTCAAAAATCTTCAAAAACCTTTACCTTATTTATTGATTGATCTCATAGAGTTTATGAAACCTTGATCTTCCTCACACGTGGTAGTATGCCTTCCTTGATCTAATTCAGATTCTGCAACCAACAGTTTTTTCATCCTTTTGGTGCGTGATTCATGTGCATAACAAGTATGTTATTATTTTTATTTTATTTTATTTTATTACTATTCATATCTTCTAAAATAAACATATATTATGTTAATGATTAGAATTACACATCATCGGTGTCATTGGATTCATATCAATGAGAATAATATAAATCATTTTTTTTGATTTGAAGGAAGTACTGAATTATTCAATCTACTTTTCCACATTTTAAATGGTTCTTTTTAATTAAAATTATCAAAATATAATATTTAAGAATTATCAAATGAGAATTTCAAAATCTTATCAAAGCATAATTATGTGAAATATCCAATGATTATTATTGAAATTTGGTTTATGAAATTGTTGAGAGTTATTTGAATAATTATTTGAGATAACTATTTTTGATAATTATAAATATTTATCCACTGATAATTACATCGCGAATTCTATTTGATAATATAATCTTGTTAAAAGAAAGGATAATCATAAAGAATTATCAAGCAATGAATAATTAGTTGAAATTGTCAAACAATAACTAGGTTGATTTATCAAATGATAATTTAATAAAATTATTGAATGGATAATTGTTTAAAATTATAAAATGATAATTATATGGATTAGCAAAAGATAATTAATTATAAAAATATAAATAATTTTCAATATATATATATCGATAAACACAATTTAGAAAATTTTAAAAAATTATTTACTATTTTTATTATTATCAAAAGATATTTATATAGTTAGATATATATTTTTGATAATTACTTTAGAAGTTAAGGATAATTTTATTAAATATAAAATTATCAATGTGTAATTGTATGAACTATTGAAGGATAATTTCGAACACATTTTTTGGTATAAAATGATAATCAAGATATTATCAAATGGGGATAAAATATTATTTCATGTAATACTTTAATCAATAATTTGAAATTATCCATGTAAGATAAAATTTTATAACATGTAATATTTTAGTCGATAATTTGAAATTATCCAAAAGAGATAAAATATTATTTCATGTAATATATTAATTAATAATTTTAAATTATCCATGAGAGATAAAATATTATTATATGTAATAATTTAATCGATAATTTTAAACTTATAAAGGTGATAGAATGTCTAATTGTGTGGTTTATTTTATTTCTTTTTGAAATAAAATAATTTGTATTCATTCTAGGAATTATTGATGATCATAAAACATTGGTGTGTCGACTCATACAATAATAAGTCCATGAATAGGTGTATTAAACTAAACATGTTAGTTTATCTGTGCCACTGACAACGATGACATTGTGGTAGGTGGTTGTATCTTGATTATCCAAAAAGATTAACTTTGAATTGATTGATTTTTTTTATAATTGATTTAAATTCCATCGATTAAACTCTCTTTCAATTCATATAATAAAATCTGATACCATTGTATTGGAAAATTTGTAATGGGTTTGGCATTAGATTTGGAAAACACTAAATTCCATTGAATTGGGTTGTGTTTATGGAAATTGGTTAATTTAAATTGTTTAACATAAGGTATTGATTTGATGGAAATGTTTTCAATTATATTGTTGAATTTAATTGAGGAAATGAATTGTGAAATTATGGAATTTGTTTTTCACAGATTTCAAACTATTGAAATGGATTTAAATCATTTGATAAAAAACCAGGGGTTTTAGCTTGTTAAAGAGGCAAGTTTTTATTAAGACGTGTTTTGGTTTTAAATGGAAAATTGACATTGGTAATGTCATGACCTTGTTTACCCTTGAAATGGTAGCCGGACTGGTCACCACATGGCATTAAGCACGTCTCACTATATGAAAAAGGCTATCAACTAGTAGAGAGGGTCTATGGAGAGTCTGTGGGGAGACTATACACTCATATTAATAATGCACAACATAAATAGTTAATATAATCTGACAACATCAGAAGAAGATATAAGACAATAATCAACTGAATAATAAAAATGGCCAATGCCAGTTTATATAATGCATGAATGTCATAGTGATAAATATCTAAAAGTAGTTAACAAAACGACCTAATTTACATCTCAGTAAAAAAATTCATAAAAGACTCAAAATCCCCAAGGGCTATCTACACAAGAATTATGAGATCCCACTCGGACCATTTATCATAACTCCTACGTACAAGTAAATAGACATAATAAAAGTCCACAGTCATTCAAACAAGTAATGTCTACTCGGTTACCTCACTGCAATGGTGGCCCAAATAGGGTGTGAGATATAAATCTATGTAGGCTGGGACCACTAGTTCTCTAGCACAGGCTAGAAAATGTATTTTCATAAAATATTATGAAGATATATCAAAGTGATAAAAAACCGTATAAATAACCAACAACCCATCCATGTTCCAAATAGGACACCTAACAATGATACTTGCTTTGGCCCGTAGCTGGAATAAGAGTCTTTACAAGAACCATACAAGAATATTTATCAAGAATAAATATTTTTAATCACTTTACCATTTATTCACTATTTAGTAATTTATTATTTCAGGGTTCCCATGGATACTCGTACCTCAATACTAACTTCGACTCATGCTAGATCCTGAAGCATTCCATAGGTAATACAATAACATTGTACCTTCTTCGACTCATGCCAAAGCTCAGAGTATTCAAAGCGTATGATACCTTAGTACCTTATTCGACTCATGTTGTAGTATGAATTATTCTCATTTTAGACCATCACTCATATTTGATCATTTATTCTTTATTTAATCATATTCAACTCTCAATCCATTAATGTCCTTTATCTGGTGTAGAACGTCATGTCTAACACCCCAATTCTCAATGTTTATACATACATTGAGTGTTTAACTCCATGTCTAACACCCCAATTCTCATTTGTGTGCAAGACTCATTGATGTAGAACATTGTGTCTCACACCCCAGAACCCCGATAAATATAACACTTGACTAGAAAGTCTTGTTTATCTCTCATTTAACCATGTATGTATCTCATCACATTTCTATAATGCCATGTCTACCACCCAATCCATCACATTCTTTAATTAATTAACAAATTAATTAACCCAAGACCAATAATTAATTAACAAATTAATTATCCATACCCATTCCCTTACAAATCCAATGATGAGTGAAATGTACCAAAATCCTTTATTTAACCCCATAATTAACTAATTCCACAATTTCATTGATTAATTAATCAATTAATTAATCTATCAACACAAATCTCATTATATAATTATTTATCCACAATTAATTATCCAATAAAAATCTCAAATCATCATAATTAATCTCACAATTAATTTTCTTAACCAACATCAAGGCATATAATTAATCCTCCATTAATTATCTCAACATTTCCAATTCCACATATCATAATGAATCCCCCAATTAATTATCTATACTACAAACTAAAGTCCCTAATTAATCCAAAATTAATTATCTCATTTAGATCACATATTTCCATAATTATTTTCCACAATTAATTATCCAAATCATTACTATAAGAGAAAATAATTAATACCAAATTAATTATCTCAATTTAGCCAAGAGAACAAATCATAATTAATCACCCAAATAATTATCTCAATAAGACAATTCAATATCTCATAATTAATCCTCCAATTAATTATATCAACTAACCAATTCAATATCTCATAATTAATCCCCTGATTAATTATCTCAATTTCCAATCTCAAATAAAACAGATAATTCACAATTTAATTGTCTCAATATAACCCACTCATTAATTTATAATTAATCCTCAGATTAATTATACCAATTTAAATTCTAAAACAACTTAATTAATTCACAATTTATTATCGCAACTGATCTCGTTCCAATACTCATAATTATCACTTAACCCAAGTGTGTCAAAATGTAAGGGAAGAAATAGAAAAAAACATATTAGAAATCTAAACAAACATATCAGTTTATCACTATGTTTTTAGCTTAATGGAAACACACCTCTATTAATGGGTATTATTATAAAAACATGATTTTTTAATCTAAAAAATCATTTTATAACAATAAAATATCTTTCAAAAATTGCAGTCAAATTTTTCATCAATAGTAATTAAACCATTATTAAGTTTTATTAATTGAGAAAATTTGAGGACCCCACCACAAGGACATGATTGAGACTATGCTTTCTAACTTAATCCATTATCTCCTCAAATACACGTAGCTCAACAATATCATACACACACTCGAAATTAATTTGAACACCTTAACAACAACAACTAAAACCAAATATTTGTGTGGTGGGGATCAACGCACATCAAATTAATCAACAAGAACTCAATTAAACCTTAAACACCTAATTTAAGGGGTGTGAAACCAATTATTGGGTATATAGCCATAACCAAATATGAAAAAAATGAACCAAATAAAGCTGAAATTTTTCACCTTATGTGATGGTTTTCGGAATATGGGCCAATGGGTCCTGAAACATCTTTCGCAGTACCTAAAGTTAGGAGAAAATAATAAATTTAATTAATCCCTCAGTTTACAGTTGCAACGGAACTGAATCCAAGAAAAGGAGAATCCAATCAGCCATTGTGAAGAATAAAACACATGGAGTCGGACTCACCTCTCCATGACAGCTGACTTTCATGAAGATATCGAGATGATTCGGTGCATGGAGACTGACCTGGGAGAGGGGCTGGTGCACCCCACCAAAGAGGAGAAGGGGGGGCACTACTCCTCCATGCAGGGGAAGATGGGGGTGCGCCCCTTATTTGTTTTTCTTTAACAATAACTAAAAGATGTAATTAAAACAATAATAACAAAACTAATAATAATATATCATTATTATTATCATTTAATTAGAACACATCTTAGATAAACCCCAAATCCCAATTTACCCATTATTTAATTAAATTCTTCTCAACCAAATTTAGTAAAATAATTTATCAAACTCATGTTAGTTAATTAAATTTTCTCAACCCAATTTAATTAAATAAAAAACCCCATTTTGAAAAAAAATAATTAAATCCCATTTCTCCTTTGATTTAATTAAAATAAAAACCCCATTTAATAACATTTAATTAAATCCCTATCTACCTGAAATTTAATTAAATAAATAACACCAAAACTGAAAATTGGGAAAGACACACAATTTGATTTGATTAGTCTAATAGACTATGCATAGACTGTGCGAATGCAATTGGACCCCTTGTTTAACATACATGCCTAGCCCGCATGGTTTGACTATCCGTCTGTAGCCTATGCGAACACCTATTTTGGGTCCCGTGCTCCAAAAATCCATTGATCCAACCAAAAATCTCTTGAAACCTTTAACCAAGCCCATTAGGAACACTTTTAAATTGTCCAAACTCGTGAAACAACAACCCGATGCTTGTTTTTTAGACCGACCGGTAAAATAAATGAAAAAGTTAAAAAAATTGCATATTATAACCCTGTTAAAAAACATGGGACTCTACAATCTACCCACATTAAAAACTTCTCATCACCAAGAAGCCATTAGGAACTACAACAACATTAACCAACCCACCAAGGTTATGATTTCTCATTTGAATGGTCACATTACATTCCCAAACGCTAAACACACCTTTAACAATTTCACAATACCAACCAACTCTTTAAAACCCATGAAAAAGCCCCAAAATCCAACCCAAAACATCAAAACGTCACAAAATTGAGCCCAATAAACTAGAGAAATGATCCAGTTATCATCTCCTCAACCAACCGCTAAATGGTGCTTTCCACCAATGGCCTTAGTATTTAATATTCAACCTTCCTAAATCATGACCCTTTCCTTGAAAGACATCACCGACCCATAAAACCCACACCCTTCTCAAACCAATGGCATGCCTTTAAAGTAATACCATCAGCAACCGCATATACCACGAACTCCTTACTTGACCTCCAGTTCTATTATCGAGCCAAGCCATCACTGGGATATTTTAAAATAGTCATTCCCTAGCATGAACAAAGTCGTAACCCAGAGAACCACACATCCCGCGTATAACCCATATAACAACCACTCATTAAGCCCAACTACTTTTAAAACATTATCACAATGTAAGATCGGCGCTATTTCAATTCCTCGATAACGAGGTAAATATAGAGGACATGTTCATCTCATTCAGAAGATCACACTAAGTGTACACCTAGGTTTCTAAAAGGTCAGTCAAACTATCACTGGTTGACTCATTACAGAACAAATCATCTTTACTTGCTGACGTGTCATCAACCCAACCTTGATGCCTATATCACCCAATGCATTTGTTTTATTTCCAAGGAATACCATTGAAATTATTCAAAAACTAATGGAGTTTCCAAAGGATTCCACACACTTTCAAACTCATCAAGGTCATGCTTCCACACAAGCACCCAAAAGTACACGAAAACTGATGTGACACTAACCACCTTAGGAGTGTCCATGTTATTGAGAAAAATACTAGTCACTCACAAGTTTACTAGTTTAGAAACAACTTAAATTCACATGTGATGTTACATGAACCATGATCACCACATCAACATCTCAAATGAAATCTAAATGTTTAAACTGACCGGTGTGTCAAAAAGCCCGAGTCCCAAAAGACCTCCTGAGTAGTGGGATGAACATACATTAACACCCCAAACACTCTACTCCGGAGTTAAACCAGGGGAATATTTAACGGTTGACCATGCCTAAGGAATTTCTAACTGGATGAACCAATAATTCAACAATGCTTATTCCCAAACCAGGAGTCAAGATACAATAACCACCCCTCAATACAAGGGTATCGTTCTTTAAACCCAATAGTCATACATTGGAAAACAACACTTAATGGTACCAATGTTGAAAAGCTTACAGTGGAAAAAATTCATCTCAAGATCTAAGGGGGCTACCTACCACACCTATTCCCTTACGAAACATACAATTCGACCCTATCTCTTGTTCACGCAAAACAAAACTCAGTCAGCTCAAAATCTCCTTTTTCATTTTTTCCATTTCATTAATTCATTTAAACATTTAAACATTGGAAATATTTTCCAAAAACCCACAAGTACTATTCCAAAATAAGGAATTTCGTTTTCAAGCAATTCCCCTTGTTGGAAGTTGAAAACACATCCCCAAGATATTACAAATACTTCCATACATGATCCAAGATCGTAGTCCATTTATCAAGATTCTATTTGACTAGTTGTAGAGCCCGAACAGAGTTACTGTTTAGAAGTTATGCAAATTCATAGTTGGGCTGGAAAACTTGTTTGCGAAGCCCATTCGCGAAGCTCCCTCCGTGATCGCAGAGTAGCGAAACTCGACTGGAGCCTCCGCAAGCACTGCGAAGGATGTGACGGTCAACTCTGTGGTTACGATGAACTTGATGGAACTTGACCAGAGCCCTCCGTGAGCGTTGTGAAGGCCGATGATGGTCGACTCCATGATTTTGAGAAACATGAGGGAACTCCCTCAAGTTATGAAGCGAGATTTCATTCATGGAATTCTTTTCTATTCATGATGTGCATTTGTGCTTCGCGACAGGCTCCGCTGACCTCCATCACCAATAAAAATCCATCTCACACCCTTTATAAGGATAGTCACGCATCCCCTTGGGTATTCGATCACCCATTTTGCGGAGCTCAAGATATCTGCGAAGTGATTCCCTTCACAAAGGGCTCCATCCTTTATGAAGGAAGGAGCACCATCTGGTTTCTCGAAACTCTGCGAGCTGCTTCTCTCTACGATTCGCTTTGCTCTGTGTGGCCCTTTTCTCTGTGAGCCGCTTCACTCCATGAGCCGCTTTCCTCTGTGAGCCATTTTTCTCCGCAATCTTCTTCGCTCCACTAGCACTTGTGGTCCACAAGACCAGTTGTTATGTGATTCCCTTTGCTCCACGATCTTCTTTGCTCTACTAGCTCCCTTGCACCGCATAGACCATTTTCTTCACAAAGATCTATCCTTTGGGATGCTCCTACCTTCGCACCCAACGATCCATACCGTGAGGGCTACTCCCCTGCACCCCTGCTCCAGATCAGTACTGGGATGCAGTATCATCCCTCTGAGCTAGTCCCTTCGTTTCCATCGCTGACTCCCCTGAAAAATGGGCAGTCACACCATGAAATTTTCGGGCTCGGACGTCGATATTTTCCATTGCACAATTATGCGTACCCACATTCCACCTATGGAATACCATGATTTGAGATACTCCTCCACACTCCATGAAATACCTTGAGTCGATATATTACTCTTGGTCCATTTCCCATCACATGAGTTGAGATTCTCGTCATCAATTCCCCATGAACCTTGAGTCTTTCCAATCCTCAAGCAACTCCTGCAAACCCCATCTCCTGACTCATATGCTAGGTTTAACCAGAAAAGGCTACTGTTTTGTAAGTCCCAACACCATCTTAGGAACCTTATTCCTAATATTTCTCTCTACATGACTATAAACTATTTCACACGCTATGTCTCAAACATAGGATGCCTCTTTCTCCAAACAAGAGATTAATTATGTACCAAGAAAGAGATGCCAATAGTCATATCTATCTGACTTTAAACTATAGTAGTCCCTATGTGACTAACATAGGATGCCTCACAAAAGATTCCTTATGTTCTAAGAATAAGATTCCAACTGTCCTCTCTACATGAGAGTAAACTATAGCACACCCTATGTTTCAAACATATGATTCCTCTTTCTCCAAACAAGATATGCCTTATGCACCAAGCATAAGATGACAATAGTCCTATCTATATGAATTTAAACTCTATCACTCCCTATGTGACCAACATTGGATGCCTCACAAGATATGCCTCATGTGCCAAGCGTAAGATGCCAATAGTCCTCTCAACATGACTATAAATTGTAGTAAACCCTGTGTGACAAACATAGGATGACTCTTTATCCAGACAAGAGATGCCTTATGCACCAAGAATATGAAGCCACTAGTCCTCTCTACACTAATTTAAACTATATTACACCCTATATGACAAATATAGGATGCCTCTTGCCCCCCCCCCCCAAAAAAGAGATTTCTTATGCGCCAACCAAAAGATGGAAATAGTCCTCTCTACATGACTTTAAACTATAGTACACCCTATGTGACAAACATTGGATGCCACTTGCTCCAAAAAAGATATTCCTTTTGCACCAAGCATAAGATTTTAATAGTCTTATCTACATGACAATAAACTGTAGTATAACCTATACGCCAAATATAGGATGCCTCTTTCTCTATACAAGAGATGCCTTATGCACCAAGCACAAAATTCCGACATTCCTCTCTATATTACTATAAATTGTAGTATTCCATATAATTCAATAATAGGATGCCTCTTGTTCCAAATAATTGAATCTTTATGTGCCAATAAAAATTCACGCAATTATTAAAGGGGAATAATTAAAAGAGCGTTGGAATCCGTTCAAAAATCACATCACTCCACCTCATGGTTCAGGTGTCCTACAATTGGATCTTCATCCACTTTCATGTATGAAGGGACCCCATAATGTCCTGGTTCCATGCCACCTCGGCTCACCTACTGTTTTGGGCCAACACCCTATAATACTTTGGACAACCCCTCGAGTCAGGTCATGTGTTTCAACAAACAGTCTACAGTCGACCCTCATTTGTTTGTACCCATTTCAGGCTAACACGATATGGATGTTGTGTTTCGAACACGGTCAATAGTTATCCTCCATCATCGCGCCAACCTCACTATGTTCTGAATGTCAGGCATGTGATTCACACTTTTTATCACCCATTTTCTGTCTGATTCCAATGCCCTTGGCATTATACTGCTTTTTCACTTTCACATAGGTGTGGCCCCAATTATATGCCTCCACCCACCAGTGAGTTGGGATGCCCTAAAGGCTAGGCATGAGGAAGACACTGAGGATGCTTCCTTGCGTAATCCCCAACCACCATTGCCGCTCCTTAGTGGAACACATGCATATTCCTTGTGCCATCCCCATCCACCATTGTCGCTCCATAGCATCACACGAGAAGCTTCAATGCGTAAGCCCCATTCACCATTGCTGCTCCTTATCAGCACCTGAGTAGCTTCCATGCATAATCCCTATTCACTATTTCTGCTTCTTAGTGGCACCAGGGGAACTTTCATGCATAATCCCAATTCACCATTTCTGCTCCATAACGGCACCAGGGAAACATCCATGTGTAAGCCCCGTGCACCACCGCTGCTCCTTTGTGGCACCCGAGCAGCTTCCATGCGTAAGCCCCATCGACCATCGTCGCTCCTGGGTGTCACACGAGTAGCGTCCATGCGTAAGCCCTGTCTACCATTGTCACTCATTAGCGGCACCCAGGCAGCTTCCATGCGTAAGCCCCATTCACCATTGCCACTCCCTAGCGGCACCCAGGTCGCTTCTATGAATAAGGCCCATTCACCATAGTCGCTCTATTGCGGTACCAGGGGAAACCTCAATTAGTAATCCCCATCCACAATCACTGCTCATTAGTAGCACCCAAGTATCTTCCTTGCATTATCCTCATTCACCATTGCTACTCCATAGAGGTGCAATGGAAACTTCCCTGCGTAATCCCCATTCATCATTACCGCTCTATATCAGAACCTTGGAATCTTCCTTACAAAATACTCATTCTCCATTGCCACTCCATAGCGGAATAGAGGAAGCTTCCTTACATAAGCCATATTAGCCATTTCCGCTCCATAGCGGCACACGAGCAGCTTCCTTACGTAAGCCCCATTCGCCATTTCCGCTCCATAGAGGCACCCAGGAAGCTTCCTTTCATAAGACCCATTCTCCATTACTGCTCCATAGCGTTGCACAGGTATCTTCATTTCATAAGCCCCATCCACCACCACCGCTCCTTAGCGGCACCCGGGTAGCTAACCATATGTAAGCCCCATTCCACTTCCCACAAACGCAGCTTTTGCAATGTGATCGTTAGCTCATTGTTGCCTCTTGATTCTCACACTAACCATGACTCATGTGGTCTTATAGTAAGAATCAAACATGAAATCCTTCCTGGGCCTCCTCGGTGTGTATGCACCAAACCCTCCCGAACTATATAGACATTTAACCTTACCAAGGTTGTGTACGTAGGACACCTCCCTAAGGTTCAATCCAAACAACCATTGGTCTTGAAACCCTTCACATCGGTTCATCAACCATTCATGAACTATGTGGACTTTGGTCCCTTCCATGGCATGGTACATAGTAAGCCTCCATGAGGTTACTAGCCCAACACCCAATTGTTCTGACCCCCCTTCATGTCAGTTCACCTTTGTCCTGCATGATGTTAAACTGCATGTCCCATTCGTCCTGCATGATGATAAACTACATAAAACTCATCCTAAAATACATGGTCTTTGATGACTGTCTTCTAGCTAGGGTATGTAGGAAGCCTCCGGGAGGTTTATCCCCATCCTGTAGTAAGCTGTTGTGACCCCCTCCAGTGGTAAGCCATTGTGACCCCATTCAGCGGTAAGCCATTGTGATCCCCATCCAGTAGGAAGCCATTGTGATCTCTATCTAGTGGTAAGATGTTGTGAACCCCAACCAGTGGTAAGCAGATATAGTCCCCTTTATTGGGACACACGTCTCTGGTCTGCCCCCATGGCGTCAGACTAACCCAGGCTGCTACCACGCGTAAGCCTCAATATATCGTGGTGTCATTGTCCTCTCTGCACACCTCAATTCCATGACCCATCCTGAACTACATGGACTTTTATTCTCTACTACAGGGATGCATAAGAAGCATCACTGAGGTTCAATCCCATCACTCATTCCCCTTCATGGTCTCTCCCTAAAGACTCTGTGTTTTGGGAATGTCATGCCTCAGTCCAGAGGTACCACTTCCTCCAGGTCCCATCCATGCGTCCATTCTCATGGGCCACCTCCTCAGGTGTCCCATCACCTCACTGAATTACGCGGACTTTGATTCCCTGCCACGGGGATAAGTAGGAAGTCCCTTAGAGGCTCAAGCGCAACATCATCGTCACCCCCCCCACATCGGTTCCATCTCATTCCCCATCCACTTCATTCAGCCCTCCATATTCATCCTGATTCCTACCCGGGCTACCACATCCCAGTGGGATCATGTCATCCACCTCCTCACTACTCCTATCAATACACGAGATTCTTTCCACAGGTAAGACCCAACACATCGTCGGGTAGTTTTTCTCGATGCACACTTTGAATCATCACCTCTTAGAACTACGTGGGTTTTGATCCCTATCATCTCTACAGGGTAAGTAGGAAATCTCCATGAGGTTCAACCCCATGAAATGTTAAGCCTTGGGGTCCCCCATTCTTGGGTGCACTCTCCCGGATTCTCCCTCAGTGGTGTCCAGATCAGCCTTCAAAGTGTGACATCTTCCTTTTATGGGACACAACACCTTAGGTCCTCTATCATTAGAAGTTATATCTTATCCATCTGATGTTCCCTTTCAATGGTGCACTATTTCTAAACCACCCTAAGTGGTGTCCAATTCATCCTTTTTAGTGTGATGTGTACCCTCTATGGGACACACCATTCCAGATCGGTCCTCATTGGGTGTTCTGATCCATCCATCAGGTAATCCTTCTAGGTGTTCCCTCCTAGGGATGTACCAATCTAATACGTCTCAATGGGATGTTCTAATCACTCTCATACATTGTCTGCGAGAGGTTAATCTCATAGCCTACCTTGTGTTAAACATGGCATGCCTGAGGAAAACCTTAGAAGACATGGATTTGGTGTAACTATCTTCGCAACACATTAAACTCCTAAAATAACCTGTGTTAAACATGGGATGCTAAGGAAAACCTCAGAGACATGCCTTCGGCATAAGATACCCCATAACCGATGTAGGATGCCTTAGGTTCTACCCCCTTGAGATTCCCTCTTATGAGAATGAATAAAGGTTCCCCAATGCCCATGTATCCAGAGATGCCTCGATATTCCTGATGTTGTCATCTACTAGGACTAAAGGTTTCTTCCATGTAAAGTCACCATAGAATGTATTGACAAAGGTAGTGTAATTAAATGACATCCATAATGATATGGAACTAGGAATGAGATTCATGAAAAACATATTAATCATTAAGGGAGACTCGGACTGGGTATGGAGTTCTAAGGAGGAATCCATTGAAGGGGGAAATGAAATCCCATAATCTCATTTCGATCAAAGAGAAAACTTCTCAGAATAAGAGACGGATGATGCCCACCTATTGAAAGTGGGAATGTGGGGAAACAATTAGTGCATCCTCAATAGATGGATGCCTGTCCCGACAAAAGCATCAGACACAGAAATGGTGAAACCGAAGTGAATCACTTCTCCTTCAATAGCGATTAGAGCAAATATGTCTGAAAAAATGAGGCATCACACATTTCAATCCATTATCCATAATATGTGAGAGGATTAGTACCATCGTGTGTGTAAAGACTATGGTCCATCGGCTCCTTGTCGATGTCACTGCCTTAAGAGGCCACGGAGGGGGGATCCGCCCCTGACTCCATCGGCTCGTCGCCGACCGCGCCGCCTTAAGAGGCCGCGCAGGGGGGGATATTCCCCTAATTTCATAGGCTCATCACAGAATGCACCAACTTAAGAGGCTACACAAGGGGGATTATCTCCCAACATTGTCGACTCATCGCCGACCCTGCCGCCTTAAGAGACCGCGTAGGTGGAATCCGCCCTCAGAATCCATCGGCTCGTCACCACCCGCACCGCCTTAAGAACCCGCACAGGGAGATCCGCCCCTCGACTTCATCAACTCATCACCGACCCTGCTTCTTTAAAATTTCGCACAAGGGAAATCCTACCCCAACTCTTGTAGGTCCTCACCACTGTTGGCGCCTTAAGAGTACCCGTAGTGGGAATCTTCCCCCTGACTCCATCGGCTCCTCTCTGACTCCTCCGCCTTAAGGGGCCATGCGGGGGGAATTCAACACCCAACTCCGTCATTTTCTCACCAACTCCTCCACCTTGATAGGCTGCGCAGGGGGAATCCGCCCCAACTCCATCATCTCCTCGCTAACGTCACCGCCTTAAGAAGCCCCACAGGGGACATCTGACCCCCCCGACTCTATCGGATCCTCGCTGAATCCTTCACCTTAAGAGGCCACACATGGGGAATCATCCCCTGACTCAATCAGCTCCATGCCGAATCCATCTATCATGACCCATCCCACAGGGCCCGGAAATGACTTACCCAAGCATGCCTTCCATAGTCCAAGGGTTAGTGACAAGCACCTGAAGACTCATTCCGACGAGGGAAGGAATTTCCTTAGAGATCTATACACACTAAAAAAGGGAAACTGAAGTATATAACCAATATAAGTATGTTATAACCATGAGATTAACGTAAAACAACAAGTACAACTATAAACATAAAATAGTGGGCCGGAATACAAGCCCTAGAAACTGAAAAGAAAGTAAATAGTTGTTGTATCTTCCATGGAGCTCTACCTGGAGGGTAGTAGCTTTAAGTCTGAAGTTGATGAAGAGGATCTTGACTGCTCCTATCACACCAAGATCCACCAAGTCCCGAACCTCCAATGTCTGTCTCAGAGAGTCAATAGTGTTCACGAGACACAAACGTGCGGGAAGATCCCAAGCAGGGATGAGTATAACAACTCACTAGGGGACCCTGTGATGCCTGAAGGTCTCTTAGTAATCCAAAAACGAAAATATAACAAGAAATACCACAAAGGTAATATCATAAGCATGATCGAATTCAGGAAGAACAAAGAAAAATAGATAGGTCACTCTAATGGTATAACTTAAAGGTTATTGCGATTTGGATGACTTGTCATAAAGATAGACCATCCAACCAGTAGTAACTTAACTTCTACCATGTATAGGTCACTGTATTCTGAACTTTATTGGGTGCTAGATGCTGACTCATATTGGGCACTAGTGGTGGCCCATATTGGTCACTGGTGCTGACCCGTATTGGTCGCTGGTGGTGACCCATACTGGTCGCTAGTCCTGACCCATATTAGTTGTTGGTGTTGACCAGTATTGGTCACTGGTACAGAGGTAGGGATGATTTTTCATACAACTGGATCATCCCACTCTGTAGTTTCTGATGCTGACCCATATTGGTCTCTCTTCTTCTTCAGTTCACAGCCAGCCGATAGATTCTCGCACGAAGCATGCCTGATCTTCATAAGACTCTTCTCCTCAAGCCAGTAGTCATATTTAAACTGATATGAAGTCTAGAAAGAAACATACCCAAGGGATATCCCCACCAAAGGGGTCCCAATGTAAAAGAAGACTCGTCGATCAGATGCCCGGTCTGTGAGATATGGGCACTTTTCATTAAAAAGGGCCATATTGTATTCAAGTCTAATCCAACCCTGGGTGCACATCAAACTCCATAAAAACTCACTTAGATTAACTTCAAAGTACCACCTTGTCATAAGGGTCCTTATTCCATTGATGACACGTCGGTCGGACACCCGTTCTGATAGTTATTGGCATTTTAGTGTCGAGGGCCCAGTTGGATTCAGAGTCGATCCAACCCCACCGTACTCCAACATTCTTTAAAACTCTCGTGGATTATCTCAAAAGGACCAAATAACTCCAAGGATCCTAGAGAAAAATATAGTTCATGAAACAGATTTCATGTTCACATGTTATAGTCATTTATGTGTTTCTTGGACCGAGAGGGGTCTGAGTCCAGTCTGACACAGTCTGGGCCGACCAGGCCCGGTTCGGGCCGACCCGACCTTGTCCAGGTCTAACCCATCTCGGTCCAAAACGTCATGGGCCAACACAGTTGGGCGGGGCCGTGCCTGGCTCGGCCCGCTGGGCTACGGATAGGACTACTCGCCGGCACGAACCACGCCAGGTTTGTGTGGTCGCCATCTCCCAAACGGCTCAATGGATCTGTTCTGATTAATTAAGGGTGGCACCTCCTAGGCACCTGGTGGCGTCACCTTGTCACCTGGTGGCCCGGGCTTGTCACCTGGTGGCACCGCCTTGTCACCCGGTGTCACCGCCTTGTCACATCGGCATGCCACAATGTCACCCATAGAAACACAAGAGGTGGGTCCTAGGAATCTTTCCTCCGATATCGCTTCAATCTGCGGCCCTTCAACGTGGTGCGAAATAGCATGCCGCCTCAAACTCCACAGCCTGCCGCAGCCGACAGCCCATCCGACCACCCCTACGCCAAGCGGCACCGCTCTTCCACCGTGGCTAGTACTTTCCGGCCACCTCCCTCATCATCTAGTGCAGGTCGTCATCGTTGTTATGTCGATGCTGTACCAATGTTTCTTCTCTGGGCTATGGTGATAGCCCTGATGGTTCGTTCTTCCTTTCAGACGTGCCTACGGTCCACTTGGGATATCGTCGTCATTTTTCGGACCTCAAATACGCCTTGTCATGGTGTTCGTTATTCTTCCACAAAGAACGCACCACGAACAAGTTTAGAAGAGGCTCTGGGCCTTGTTGGTTATGGCCCTCTCCCTCCGTGTTAGCGTTTTAAACATGAGGAAAATTAATAATAATAAAAAGGAATAATAATCCCTAAATTTAAGACCCCGTAACAACCACCCACATGATTATATGAGACAACGATCAGCCAGTTAGTTAGTTAGTCTACGTTCATTATATTTTTCAAGAATGAGAAGAGTGGGAAAATCAATGCACATAAACCCCTAAGTCAAGACCCATTAGAGGTTTCACGGTTGCGATTGTTGGAGCGTCAATATTTGATGGAGTCATCGGCATTCGTCGATCTCAGATCGTTGCCGCCTGAGCTTTCTTCCTCCGTTGGTAGATATTGTCATAGAACTCCGCCAAAGCTTCCAAATTTGAAGAATTCATCCAAAACCCAACCCCAATGTCCATTTAAATAGAAGGGAAAAGGTGAGTAACATGTTGAAGAATTAATGAGGTTCAATAATTGACATAATTAATTTCCCTCATTAATTAGAATAATTAAAGTGCCTCATTAATTACGTGATAGGTGGTTACGCAACCAAAGTGTAACTGTGAAATTAACACCCCATAATTAAAGGTCTGACCACCTCTTTGGTCCCCGCCACTGCCGCTAAACATGTGGTAGGAAAAAAGAAAATGAAATAAAATAACATTTATATGTTATTTTACTTTTCTTTAAAAATTCAAAAATTTAACTTTTTCTCTTGACCTATAGTAGTTGAAGTGAATCTTCTTTTACGTTAATCTTGGTGCTATAGATTCAACAGTTCCCTCAGTTTTTTAATCCGAGCACCGGATCACAATATAGAAAACGTCACCCATGCATTTACTGAATGTACTTGAAAAAAAGGTCATAAGTTCATGTTGGGCACACCAAACCTCATAATTATGCACCGTCAATTTTTGTAGACACATAAAAATACCAAATAATTAAAAATTTTACATGGAATTTTCTAGGTCATTACATTCTAGCCTCCTTGGGGATTTACAAACCTGAAATCCAAACAAGGATACACAAATAACAAGGGGTACTAGACATGAATATGATCCTCTCTCTCTAATGTATCTCATGGAGATTCCCATGCTGCCATAGAATGCGCACCGTAGGTATCAACCGCCCATGAAGGATTCACTCTAGTTAATCCTCTATCTTCACCAGGTACTCCACAAAAGTCTCCCCATCATCAATCTCTAGCTCTCCATGGTCTAGGATGTGAGATGGGTCTTGAACATATCATCTCAGCTGGGATATGTGGATGATGTTGTGAACTCTCTTCAACTGTTGTGACAATGCCAAGTAGTACGCCACCTCTCCAATCTTCTGATATATCATGAATGGTCTGATAAACCTCAGTGAGAGTTTTCCACCTCAGCCAAATCTCTGTAGTCCCCGTTGATGGGAGACTCACAAGAAAATATGGCCCCCTCCTGGAAAGAAGGTGGTCTTCCTCGCTTATCATCCAAAGACTTCTGTCAGCTCTTTTCAGTCTTTATCCTCTCTTGAATGATATGAACCTTCTAAGTGGTAGCCTTTACCATCTCTGGGCCCATGACTGCTTGCTCTCCTGGATCCTTCCAACACAAGGGTGATCTGCACAGTTGTCCGTAAAACAACTCAAAAGTGGTCATACTGATGGTGGATTGAGAGTTGTTATGTTACAAGAAATCCACCAAGGGTAGGTCATCCTCCCAACTGTGACCAAAATTTTTGACACATGTACGAAGCATGTCCTCCATGGTCTGGATGGTCCACTGAGTCAGAACAGCTTTCTGTGGGTGAAAAGTTGTACTCACGTGAAGCTGGGTCCAGAAAGCCTCCTATAATCCATTCCACAATCGGGATGTGAAGTGTGCATTACCGTCTAAGACTATCGTTGAAGGAACCCCATATTGTTGCAACTCCCCGACCCCAGTTACCCAGAGTTGGTGCATTATTACATAACATTAGCATGATCACAAAAGATCATGTCTCGAAAAACCGATTAGTTTAGTATCCCTAGAATCACTAGATACATTCATAAGTCTTACAATTCATCATAAAGTGAAAAACTAAAACAACATAGTCTCCATAAACCACACTCATATCCCCTCAGACTATCCCTGCAGTTTAGTCATTAAATAATTCTTCACATCCTGGGAAAAAAAACCATAGAAAGGGGTGAGATTAGATGCTCAGTAAGGATAACAATATAGTGGAAACTTTCATAAATAATCATTCAAATTTAAGGAAATGTATAACTAAAAAAAGACTTTTAAACTTGAACTTATGTATAATATAGAAAAAATAAAATTAAATAATTCCATTTACTTATTCACATGGATATTCTACTAGTCGAATAATCACATGCAATATCAATAACCACATTCATAATGATGGAATTCATAATGCCATACCATCTTAACCACATATTCAAGGCCTTATGCCAAGACTAAAAATAATATTCTATCAAGGCCTTGTTCCAAGACACTAGTTTGTCTCATGAGACCGACCGATGCATTGAGGAGCTATAGCGAGCTCCACCCGTTACTTACTAAGTCCAATGCATTCCTCATATAAAGAGTTTTAAACATAATATAAACATTCTTATTAAAAATAGCATAAGAAATGTCAATAATTTCTCCATAAACCATGAATGGTATAAAAATAACACATCCACAGTCAAACATATCACAAAACCATAAATAAAATCTGGATGTTTTTTATCATAATAAATCAACTTCAAATAAGCTTATAATCCATCAAAGGATTTTGACATAGATGAAATCAAAACTATTGGAGAGAAATATCTCTTTTTTTTAAAATCATTTAAAAGTAACGTAATTATAAAAGAAAACATTTAATTTGAAAATATTCTTATAATCTTTTAAGGGAAGCTTCAACAACTTTATAATGGTGTAAAATAGCCGCACCCGCTATATAAGTTAAAAAACAAATTCTTTTCTTAATTATGTCGAAAAGGTTAAAAAAGACCTTTTTTTGGAAAACAACGGAAAGATTACTTTATAAACATCTTATAAAAAGTAAAACAATGGTATAAATGACTTTAACCAATAGTCTATAAAATAGTAATAATTTTTTGAAATACATTTTTAGGAAAGATGGATGTGGATGATAAAGAGGTCCCAGTAGATACTTACGTAAAAACAACCTCAGATAATAAAGAGATTGTAAAAATAACCATTACCTTGTACTTTTCCTTGGTCAAGGGTTGGTTAAAACTCTTTATAATGGTGAAATAATTGTTATTAAATTATACAAGAATCATATACATTAATATGAGATCATATATGATCATTTAACAGTGTTTTGTTAATAATATCTTAGTTTTATCGTCGTTTTGGGTGTTAACAGGTTCGTTTTCCTTTATATTCTTTGTTATGTGAGTCATATTCGTTATGGATGGGATGTATCTTATTCTTATCCAGAATGATATCATGTATTTATACGTTATTTTTAATCATCTAATGAAAATTAGTCTTGAATGGATATGATGGGGAATGAATCACATCGTGTTTGTAGAGACTGTAATTTGTACGTATGCACGAGTGACAATATCATTCTTTTGATATTAAATTAATATATAATTGGATGGGATATCATATATACAGAATAATTATCATGTTATATTTATTATTTACATGAATTCCACATCATTATTATGTTCATCCAAATAATAATGTATTGAATAACAATTAAACCACGACATGGAGACGGTAATCTGTACGTACGCACGTAAGGTGACATGTCATTCAGAGGATGGATAGAATAATGAATACGGATGTACCATATTTATAATAAAATCCCAGTATATAGAAGATACTGGACTTTTTATTTTAAAATGGACATTACAAAGAAATAGGAAGTGGAAAAAGAAAAGAACTTGAAAGAGGATGGTGAAATTATTACCTCTTCTTTGGGATCTTCTTTTTGAATTGATCAAAAGGGCTCATTAGGATGGATTTCTGACTAAATGAAGGTCTCTAGAGTGATGGGAGGACAGTTTATAGGGTATTTGGTTAGGTTTTGGCCGAGACAAATGTATTTTAAGGTGTGAATTAGAGACAAGGGGGAGTGCCCTTTTATAAGAGGGTTGAGAGGCACCTTTGGAAAAGCTAGAAATATTATTTTATAATAAAATCATTTTCTGTTTCTAATGGATCAAAAATTGATTATTTTAATTATAAGGTGGGTTTGGGTCAAAATCCACTCAACCAATAGGTTTTAGACAGGTTTGGGTTACTATATTAACTTTATCTTTTAGATTTAACTCTTAGTTAAATAATTTGAAATTTACCATGTCTCTTTGTATTTTTATATTATATGGTTAATAAACTTACTATATACTTCCAAGAGAACCCAAAATGGTGAATTAATGATACACATATCATTATATAAGTATTTTTGCCTAAAATTATATTTTTAGGACTATAATATCAATTAATAATATAATATTTTTTTAAAAAACACTTTTATGTCAATTTTGACACTATTTGGTATTTTGTTTTTCTAAATTCATAAAAGCATTATTATTTCAATAAAAATTCATCTAACAAACCCTAATATGTCATATTAACCTAGAAAATTTGTTTAATTTATAAAAAGTCTTAAATTACATTTATTTGTATATTTATAATTTCAATTATTTTGATATTTCATTAATTAGGTAATTACTGCATCACCATTGTCTCATAAATAAATTAAATTATTTAATGTATAAAAATTAAAAAAAAATACCATTATGTGGGAAATATTTTTATATTTCTAATTAATATTTATAATTGAATTTATATTATTTATAACCCTATATTGAAAATGTTTTAGTTATTAAACTTTGATTTTAACTCTTTTAACTCTTCTTTAAATAAAATATTAATAACTGTCCTAATCTAATAAAAGTGGACCAAAGAGGTTCATATTTTGTTGTTAAGGTTGTTTTTGGTCGAATTATACTTATCCAATAGAATTAAGACATGTGTTATGGTAATAATAACACCATTTTTACCCTTAATTACCCTATTAACTTTTAATTGTGGTAAATAAAAGAAAAAATTTACTACTCACCAAAAATAATTTTGATCTTATTGAACCACATTTTACTCCATGATATTAACTGTGTCTCTCAGATTTTCTAAATTCCATTCATAGAAGTGGTAAAATTATGTTTTATGTGAATTTTCAAATTCTCCTAGGAGATGGGTAAAAGACGATGCAAAGTTCAATAAAATTTTTATATATCTAAAATTATTATAAACTGAATCCAATAAATTACATTGAAATTATATAGGTATTATGTATCTATTTTGACCTAAAATAAATTTAAATAAAATAAATAATTATTTAAATAAAAATTTTGTTTTAAACTATAACTTAGTGTTTTTCACTATTCATCAAAAATTGAATGTTTTTAGAAAAATTCCAAAAATTCACCCTAAGATAATGTCGATATTCTGAATCCAAAAATGATGTCCATTGTAAAAGATAAAATTTATCAAATTTCAAAAACTGGGTATTACTATTCATAACGGCTAGTTTGATTGGTTGTGGTGTGAGTTAGAACTCGAAGTTCCGTACAACACATGCTACTATATTATTCAAAGAGAAGCGTACCATGGAATTTTGGGGTGTTACATTATCCCCTCCTTCAAATAACTTCGTCCTCGAAATTTCTAGAGTATTACTGCGTTAAAAGACATGGGTGGTTCTTCATCATAAGTTCCTCGGATTCCCACATTGCCTCTTCCATCTTTTGGTTTCTCCATAAAACTTTTTCCAAACGAGTCATCCAGTTTCTTAGCACTTGTTCTCTTGTATCAATAATTTTGGCAGGCTCTTCGCGACAAGATAGATCAGGTTCCAGTTCTAATTCCTCATAGGTGAGTACATGCATTGGGTCAGGCATGTATTTTCTCAATAGTGATACGTGGAACACATCGTGATCTTTGGAGATATTTGGCGGCATTTCCAAATGATAAGTTACAGCCCTAATTCATTCTAGAATTTTGAAAGTTCCTATGTACCTAGGACTCAATTTACCTTTCTTACCAAAACGTATAACTCCCTTCCATGGAGATAGCTTCAAGAAAGCATGATGTCCTACCTGAAATTCCAAATACTTCCTTCGGTTATCAGTATAGCTCTTCTGCGTACTTTGAGCTGCTTTGATGTGGGTTTGGATTACCTTCACCTTTTCCATCGTTTCCTCCACAAGTTATAGGCCTACGAGTTTTCTTTCACCAACATCATCCCAATAGGTTGGTGTGCGACATCTCTTTCCATATAACGCTTCATATGGTGCCATATGAATACTTGAATGGAAGCTATTGTTATAGTAATATTATACCAGAGGTAAATATTGATCCCACATACCTTGAAAGTCAAGTGAGCGTGATATAAACATGTCTTCTATGGTTTGAATAGTCCATTATGATTGTCCATTAGTTTGGGGGTGGTAGGCAGTTCTCAAACAAAGCTCAGTATCCAAGGCTTTCTGAAATATTTTCTAGAATCTTGATATAAAATGTGGATCACAATCAGAAACAATTGATAGGGGTACTCCATGAAGTCTCACAACTTCTTTAATATATAGTCTTGCCAGACGATCAAGTGGTAAATCTTACCTTATAGTAGGAAAATGTGCTGACTTGTTAAGAAAATCAACAATGACCCATATTGCATCATTCCTTATAGGAGTCTTTGGTAGTCCCATGAAAAAGTACATCATAATATTATCCCATTTCTACTCTGGTATGGGAAGATGTTGCATAACTCCTCCATAATGTTGCCTTCCAGCTTTCACTTGTTGAAAAACCATACATCTTGACACAAAATCTACAATCTCCCTCTACATGTAGTCCCACCATAAATGTTCCATCAAATACATACACATATTGGTGATCCCAGGGTGTATAAAGAAATTGGAACAATGAGCATCATCCAAAAATTGCTTTTTGAGATCAGGTATATTGGAAACACAAATTCCCTTCCAAAATTTCAAAATTCTATCTTCATTCACAAGGTCACTCACTCTCCCATCATTCACAGCTTTAATATTATTTTGAAACTCCTCATCATCATCCTGAGAAATTTTTCTCCTTTCTATGAATGATGGTTTGGAAACCATTTGAAAAATCATTGATGTTTCACCTTCCATGGTTATTCCCATTTCCATTATTACTAGAACCATGAAAATAGGATCCCTTTCAACTCTCATGTCATTCAAAACTCCATGATCCTTTCTTCTCAAATCATCTTCCGCCTTATTTTCTGTCCCCGGGTGGTAGTATATCGTGAAATCATAATCCTTGAGTATTTCAAGCCATCCCCTTTGCGTCATGTTGAGTTCTTTTTGTGAGAAAAATATACTTTAAACTCTTGTGATTGGTATATATCTCACATTTTTTACCATAGAGAAAATGTCTCCATATCTTCGAAGAAAACATTACAGCAGCTAACTCGAGATCATGAGTAGGATATTTTTTCTCATGAATTTTTAGCTGTCGTGATGAATAGGCAATAACCCTATTATTCTGCATAAGGACATAACCAAGTCCTTTATTTGAAGCATCACTATAAATAACAAACCCATAATTCCACGATGGTAGAGTAAATATAGGAGCATTAACTAATTTTCTATTCAGTTCTTTGAAACATTCTTCACAATCTTTTTTCCGAACAAATTTAACCCCTTTACTTGTGAGCTTCATTAATGGGTTAGCCAATCGGGTAAAATTCTGCATGAAATGTCGATAATAACCTCCTAAACCAATAAAACTACGTACCTCGGTTATACTCATTGGTGATGTCCATTTTTTGATTGCTCTTACCTTAGAAGGATCAACAGAGATTCCATCCTTAGAGACAATATGGCCAAGAAAAGAAATCTCATGAAGCCAGAATTCACACTTCCTAAACATTCCATATAATTCATGTCTTCTCAGAATCCTCAGGATAATGCGCAAGTGATTTTCATGATCTTCGTAAATTTTGGAGTATACCAAGATTCCTCAATAAATACCACTACAAAGTCATCAAGATATTCCTTCAAAACTCTGTTCAATAGATCCACGAAAATAGAGGGTGCATTAGTCAAACCAAAAGGCATTACTGTAAACACATAATGGTCGTACCTGGTTCGAAATTCTATTTTCAGAATGTATTCCTTCATCACACAAAACTGATGATATCTAGATCGAAGGTCAATCCTTGAAAAATATTGAGCACCTTGAAGTTGGTAAAATAAATCATCAATGCGAGGTAGGGGATACTTGTTCTTTATTGTTATAGCATTGATCTCCCTGTATTCAATGCACAACATCATAGATCCATATTTCTTCTTAACAAAAAGAACAGGGGCTCCCCATTGAGAAACACTAGGGAGAAAAAATCCCTTATTACTGAATTCCTCTTGTTGTTTCTTTAGTTCCACTAATTCCACAGTGGCCATTCTATAAGGGGTCTTCAATATGGGCCTTGAACAATGAATTAAATCAATGCAAAACTCAATTTATCGTTATGGAGGATGTCCAGGTAAATCTTTTAGAAACATATCAACATATTCTCCAACAATAGGTACATCCTTTATTTGAACATTCATTTCCTCACCCACATTCATTAAATTCTCTTCCTCCCTAATAATTCAATTTAGTTGAGCTACTGGGAGTGGATATAGAAATGAATTAGGTGGGGACAATTCTGCTATTAAAATAAGGTGTTCTTTATTATCATCATCAAAAATAGTAACCTCCTTATTCTTACAATAAATTTTTGCATCATTGTCTAAAATCGAATTCATACCAAGGTTTAAATCAAATTTAAATCATGATTATGATGATGAGATCAGCATATAATGAACATTTATATGCTCTAATGGTAATATATTCACAAAACACTGTTGCAATGATACTTACCTAAGGAGTTTTAACTAACAACTCCCTTGTTAAGTCAAATTGGAAATATCTAATTTTATTAGAAAACTGGGAAGATATGAAACAATGTGATGATACAGAATCAAATAAATCATTTGATAAACTTGAGGAAACCATTAAATTACCCGCCACCATACCTTTCGGAGCGTCTACCTCAGCAGTTGTGATATCATAAGCTTGGACTTGATCCCTTGACCTTTTCGAAGTTAAGTTCCCTTGACACTTAGGACATTCATCTGCATAATGTCCCATATCCCTGAAATTTTATCATTGACCATCGGTAGCTTCCGTCTTCCCTTTCAATCATGATCTTGGTGGCCTTTTTTACAACACTTATAACAGACTCCCATTCCCATCAGGAATGTACTGGGGTGTTTCTTCCCACATTTACTACAGGATGGATATTCAACTTTTACCTTCTTCCCCTTATTTCCATTTCTAGATTGATCAACAAATCTCTTATTCTCTTTCTTTTCTTTAAAGTCGTAAGACTTAGAGAATTCATTTTCTATCTTGATAGCACATGAGACAATATCTTCCTACTACGAGATGGAGTTTGAGACTAATGCTCGATGGAGAAATGGTTTTAACCCATAAAGGAAGTGATCAATCTTATATCTTGGGTTACATATATAATCTGCAGCATTCCATGCTAACCTTGTAATGTTAGACTCATACTTTTCAACATTCTCATCCTCCTTTTGCCTCAGACTCAAAATTTGTCTTTTCATATCCGCTTGATGGTCATGAGGAATGTATTTTTCTAAGAAAATATCTTTGAACTCCCTCCATTCCATATTTGATACTTCATCATCTTCCTTTGTGTTTTGAATCAATGACCACCATCGATCAACATCTCTAGTGAGGCGGTAAAATTCCATGAAATTTTTTTCCCTTTCACTACTCCCCAAGGAGTGGAATATTTTCTCTATGGAATTTTTCAATTTCTCAGCTACTAGTGGATTTTTACCCCCATTGAGTGTTGGTGGTTGTTTCCTCATGAAGAAATCTAATATTGATCCTCCACGTTGTGGATAAGGGTGATCCATATGGGTAAGGTTATTATTCATAACCTGAGTGAGTTGTCCTAGTATGGTGATAAGCTGATCACCACTAGTTGCATCACCAGCTCCACTATAATTATCTTGAGCAAGAGGGAAATCCCTACATGGAGTACCGACATTGATACGGTTTCCATTCCTTCCACTCGGCTCCATTTCTAAACAATGTCATACAATAGATTAGTTTATGAATCGAAATACATAATTCCAAACTTCTAAAACACTTTAAATAATTTGAATCATTTATGGATATAATACATAATCATAAAAATATTTTCTTTGAGAATTTATATACTCATAAACCTTTCATAATGTTTTGTAACGAAAATTAGAATTATCCTAATCATATCCCTCAGGAGTGTCATAACCAAGAGTGCAGCAAGGCCCGTTATCATGCACCCGTTACCGTTCGAGTCTATCTCAAAGCGGCCTTTTCGGGTTTTACCCCTTGGAACATCTATTCTAGAACCGCCTCTACAAGAATGTATCCAGACAGGGATGTATTTCTCATAAAACTCACAAAATCTCTACAATACCAAAATTATAGGAAGTTCTCCTATACTAATCCTCAAATTCCATCTTAGGTCGATGTGATTTAATCAGAGTTTAACTAAATCTATCTTCCAAGGTTTGTAATAAACTTCCTCTAATACCAATTGTAATGTCCTGACCCTAGTTACTGAGATTCAGTACATTATTATATAACATTGTCATGATCACAAAAGATCAATTCTCGAAATACCGATTAGTTTAGTAGCCTTGGAAACACTAGATAAAATCATAAGTCTTGCATTACATCATAAAGTGAAAAACTAAAACAACATAGTCTCCATAGTCCACACTCATATCCCCTCAGACTATCCCGGCAGTTCAGTTATAAAATACTTCTTCACATCCTGGTAAAAATAAAACATAGAAAGGGGTGAGCTCAGATGCTCATTAAGGATAACAATATAGCAGAAACATTCATAAATAATCATAAACATTTAAGGCAATGTATAACTAAAACAAAAGAATTTTAAACTTGAACTTTAGTATAATATGGAAAAAATAAATTGAAATAATTTCATTTACTTATTCACATGGATATTATACTAGTTGAATAATCACATGCAATATCAATAACCACTTTCATAATGATGGAATGCATAATGACAAACTATCATTACCACATAGTCAAGGCCTTGTTCCAAGACTACAAATTATATTTTTTCATGTCCTTGTTCCAATACACAAGTTTGTGTCATGACACCTACCGATTCATTGAGGAGCTATAGAGGGATCCACCTGTCACTTACTATGTCTAATGCATTCCTCATATGAACAGGTTTAAACATAACATAAACATTCGTATTAAAACTAGCATACGAAATGTAAATACTTTCCCCATAAACCATAAATGGTAAAAAAATAACACATCTATAGTCAAACATATCACAAAACCATAAATAAAATATGGATGTTTTCTATCATAATAAATCAACTTCAAATAATCTTAGAATCCATCAAAGGATGTTGACATAGATTAAATCAAAACTATTTGAGAGAACTATCTCTTTTTTTGAAATCATTTAAAAGTCACATAATTATAAAATAAAACATTTAATTTGAAAATATTCTTATAATATTTTAAGGGAATATTTGATGATTTTATAACGATGGAAAATAGCTTCACCCGCCGTATAAGTTAAAAAAATACATTCATACATTAATTTTGTCGAAAAGGTTAAGAATGACCTTGTTAGAAAAACGGCGGAATGATTTATTTATAAATATCTTATCAAAATTCAAACATGGTTATAAATGACTTTAACCCACATTCTATAAAATAGTAAGAATTTTTTGAAATACATTTTTAAGAAACATGGATGTGGATGATAAATAGGTCCTAATAGATACTTACGTAAAAACAACCGCGGATAATAAAGAGATTGTAAAATAAACCGTTACCTTATACGTTTCCCTGTTCAAGGGTAGGTTAACCTCCTGTATAATGGTGAAATAATTGTTATTAAATTATAAAATAATCATATACATTATTATGATATCATATATGATATTTTAACATTGTTTTGTTAATAAAATCTTAGTATTATCGTCGTTTCAGGTGTTAATGGATTCATTTTCCTTTATATTATTTGTTATGTGAGTCATATTTGTTATTTATGGGATGTATCGTATTCATATCCAGAATGATATCAAGTCTTTAAACATTATTTTTAATTATCTAATGAAAATTAGTCTTGAATGGATACGATGGGGATTGAATCTCATTGTGTTCGTGGTGACAGAAATTCGTACGTACACACAAGCGACAATATCATTATTTTTTATAATAAAATAATATATAATTGGATGGTATATCATATATACAGAATCATTATCATGTTATATTTATTATTTACATTAATTTAACATCATTATTATACCCATTGAAATATTAATGTATTGAATAACAATTACACCATGATGTGGAGACGGTAACCTATACGTACGCACGTATGGTGACATGTCATTCAAAAGATGGATATAATAATGAATATGGATGTAAAATATTTATAATAAAATCAAATTATATATAATAAACTGGAGTTATTATTTAAGAATGTAAATAACAAAGAAAAAATAAGCGGAAGAAGAAAAGAACTTGAAAGAGGATGGTGAAAATATTACCTCTTCTTCGTGTTCTTCATTTTGATTTGATCAAAAGGGCTCCATAGGATGGCTTTATAACTAAATTATGGCCTCTAGGGTGAATGGAGGACAGTTGAGAGGGTATTTTGGTAGGTTTTGGCCCAGAAAAATGGCATTGAAGGTGTGAATTAGAGAGAAGGGCAGTTCCCTTTTATAAGAGGGTTGAGGGGCACCTTAGAAAAAACTAGACATATTATTTTATAATAAAATCATTTTCGGTTTATATTGGAGCCAAAATGGATTATTTAAATTCTAAGGTGGGGATGGGTCAAAAAACACACAAAAAATAGGTTTTAGACAGGTTTGGGTTGCTATATTAACATTACCTTTTATATTTAACTCTTAGTTAAATAGTTTCACATTTACCATGTCTTTTTATATTTTTATATTATATGGTTAATAAACATACTATATACTTCCAAGAGATTCCCAAATGGTGCATTAATGATACACCTATCATTATATAAGTCTTTTGGAGGAACCTTATATTTTTAGGAATATAATATCAATTAATAATATAATTTTTTTTAAAACTCTTTTATGTCAATTTTTACACTATTTGGTATTTTGTTTTCTCTAAATTGATAACACCATTATTACTTCGAAAAAAATCATCTAACCTACCCTATTATGTCATATTAATCTATATAAGTATTTGAATTCATAAAAGTCTCAAATTACATTTATTTGGATATTTATAATATCAATTATTTTAATATTTCAATAATTAGGTAATTACTACATCACCATTGTTTCATAAATAAATTAAATTATTTAATCTCTAAAAATTGTAAATAAAATACCATTACGTAGGAAATATTTTTAGATTTATAATGAATATTTATAATCGAATTTATCTTATGTATAACCCTATATTAAAAATGTTTTAGTTATTAAACATTTATTTTAACTCTTTTAACTCTTCTTTAAATAAAATAATAATAAGTGACCAAATCTAATCCAAGTCGACCAAAGTGGAAATTATTTTATTACTAAGGTTTTTTTTGGTCGAATTATATTTATCAAATAGAATTAGGACATGTGTTAGGGTGATAATAATATCCTTTTTTACCCTTAAATACCCTATTTACATTTAAACATGGTAAATAAAAGTAAGAAGTTACTATTCACCAAAAATTATTTTTTCACATTGAACCACATTTTAATACTTGATATTAACCATGTCTCTTGGATTTTTTAAATTACACTAACAAAAGAGGTCAAATTATGTTTTCTATGAGTTTGGAAATTCTTCTAGGAGATGGGTAAAAGACGGTGAAAAGTTCAATAAAATTTTTATATATAAAAAATTATTATAAAATGACTCCAATAAATTACATTGAACATATAAAGGTATTATGTATCTATTTTTACCTAAAATAAATTTAAATAAAATAAATAATAATTTAAATAAAAATTCATTTTTAAACTATAACTAAATGTTTTCATTATTCATCAAAAATTGAATGTTTTCATAAAAATACCAAAAATTCACCCTAAGCTAGTTTCATTATTCCGAATCCAAAAATGAAGTCCATTTTGAATGATAAAATTTAAAATATTTCAAAAAGTGGTTATTACTATTCATAATGGCTAGTTTGATTGGTTGTGGTGTGTGTTAGAACTCGACATTGCGTACAACACACGCTGCTATATTAATCAAAGAAAAGTGTACCATGGAATTTTGGTGTGTTACATAAGCTACAAAATCTCCTGAATGTAGTGATGTTCCAAGATCTCTACTGAACCCTTCTTTCAAATAGTAATGAAGTGGGCTAACTTGGTGATTCGGTCAACAATCACCAAGATGGTATCATGCCTTCTAGATGTATGTGGTAACCCCGCCACGAAGTCCATCGATATCCATTCCCACTTCTACTATGGTATCTCGAGGGGTTGGTCAAGCCTGCTGGTACCTAGTGCTAGACCATCACTTGCTTAAAAGTGAGCCATCTAGAAACAAACTATGCCACATATTTCTTCATACCTAGCCACCAGTACTAATTCCGAATGTTCTGATACATCTTCATCACAGTTGGACGTACTAAAATGGTGGATGTATGGAACGACCTCAAAAACTTCTCTTGTAGCATCACTGGTAAAACTATATGTCCTTTGAAAAGGACATTGTTCTCCCCACAATCAGAATATCCATCAGGTGAATGGCCTGAGGATATCTGAGAACATGTAGTCTCGTAGATGTTGTCTCTAAGTTGCGCCTCGATGACTCGCTGAAGGAGTGGAGGGGCAACTACCATTGACTAGAGTTAGACTGTCTCATCTCTATCCATGTAGGATATCTGAAGTGAGGATAACTAGTACGCAGCCTTGTTCAGTAGTTGCGAAATCAATCTCTGACTAAGTGCATCTTCCACTATGTACCCCTTCCCAGGAGTATAGACTATATCAAATTCATAGTCTTCGAGGAACTCTATCCAAATTTGTTATCTCAAATTTATATCTTTCAGTGTGAATATATATATGAGACTCTTGTGGTCAGAGTAAATAATGAATTTCTCTCCCACCAAGTAGTGTCTCTATATCATCAGTGTGAAGACTACTTCTGCCAACTCCAAGTTGTGAGTCACATATTTCTTTTCATGAGGCCTCAACATTTTTCATCCATAAGAAATCACTACATAAATCTACATTAGAATTCACATGAGTCTAATCCCTGATTCATCACAGTAAAACAAATGGTCAGTGCCTTCCTCTGGAAACATTAGGATGGGAGTGTTGGTCAATTTCTGCCTTAGTTTTTGAAAGCTCTACTGGTATGTCTCTGACCACAAGAAGGGTTTCCCCTTATTTTTCGAGGAATTAATAGGTCATGCTACTCTAGAAAAATCAGGTATGAACCTTTGATAGTATCTTTTTAATCCAAGGAAGCTCTGCACCTCGGTAACACTCCTGGGTTTCTCCCAAAAAAGTACTTACTCGGTCTTCACTGGATCCACTGTAACTCCATCCTCAAGGATTTTTTTTCCAAGAAGTGGACCTTCTGTATCTAGAACACACACTTCCAGAGCTTTCCATATAACTGGGGCTCCCAGTGTGTGTCAATAACTATCCTCTGTTTAAAGTGCGCTTTTTCTCAGATGCTGAGTACACCAAGATGTCGTCGATGAAGACCACCACAAAGTGATCAAGGTATGGATGAAAGATCTTGTTCATGATCCCCATGAACAATGTCGGGGAATTATTCATGACGAACTACATAACTAGGTATTCGTAATGTCCGTACAGACATCTAAAGGTTACCTTTGGGATGCCCCCATCATGCACACAACGTTGGTCATAGCATGATCTGAGGTCTATCTTCGGGAACCACTTCTCTCCATTCAACTGATCAAACAGATCATCAATCCTTAGTAGAGGATACTTATTCTTCACGATCTCCTGGTTTAGGCACCGGAAGTCCTTGTATAGCCTCAAACATTCATCTTCCTTCTTGAAAAACAACACTGGGGATGCCCATGGAGAGACACTGGGCCTTTTGAATCCCATCCTCTGTAAGTCCTCCAACTATACCCTCAGCTCCCTTAGCTCCACAGGGGCCATCCGATATGCTTGTGTAGATATCAGTGTTGATCCTTGGTACAATTCAATGTAGAAGTCTACCTCTCTACGAGGAGGTAGTCCTAGGACATCTTCTGAAAAGACGTCCTCATACTCGTCCACCACCACTAGGAACTGTGGACTCACCTCATCCACCACGTCGAAGGTCATGCAAGCTAGATGATATGTAATCGGATGAACCCTCCTGAGCATGAGTCCATCTCATGGTGCTCTATTTTCCTTCTCACCAACAAATGAAGACTCGCCTCCATCTCTATGCGCACATCGTACTACACCTCTCAAGAAATCAATATGTGAGTGAACTGTTGATAGCCAGTCCATGCCTAGAATGATTTCATAGGGCTTCAATGCTGCTATGTGAAGATACCATATGAAAATATCTCCTCTAAGTGTAAAATAACACTATTAGAACTTGTGTGTGACTGCTGAACCTCCTCCCATATGAGTATCCAAATGCAAAGGTTGAGCTACAAGCTCATTCGGAATATTAGAGTCCCAAACTATGTCTGAAACAAGGAATGAATGGATAAAACCTGTTTCAATAATCATAGATCCTAATGTAGAGAAGATATAGATCATACCCTGCATAATCTCAGGGACATCAAGATCGTGAGCCTCTACTACCTGTAGCTTGGAATTTTCTCGTCCACCCTCTCCCTGAGATTGAGGTGGACCACCTGAGGGTCGTGGTGGTAGTGCCTGGTGACTTGGACCACCTTTTGTTGCATGTCCTACTCCCCTACCTCATCTACCTCATGGATGATGCTCATGCTCCTACCACAGCCGCTGCCTCTGTGGCCCTCCACCATTTGTAGATCATCCGATCGGGGATTCAGACATTCACGAGCTCTGTGACCCAGTCCCCTATAGGAAAAAAAATCATACCATGCTGGTGGATCTGTCGGCCTCTCGAGCCTTATAAATATGATCCTACATCCCCGAGTCTCCCTCTGGAAGGTCTAGCCCTCTTTTGGCTTCTGTGTCATCTATCTACTAGCATCTGTAGATGAATATGAAACCTGTCGTCCGGTAGGGGCTCTCACTGTTGGTGCCTGCTTAGGATGGAAGTTCTCTATCTAAAAAGCTCACTCTAGCACCCCATCCTGCATCGGGATACAGACTGAAACTTTCATAGCTCTGACCTCTAATCGGAGCCCTTGCCCAAAGTTCCAGGCCCTGAGGTTAGTGTCTTGTACAATTTGGAGGAGTATTGAGAGAGGTCAGTAAATCCCACCGAGTACTGAGCCACTGTCTGGCTACCCTGCTGCAGATAACGTAGATTCTAAATATGCATAGAGCATAGTGTAGATGGAACAAACTCTTCCATGAAAAGGATATCAAAGTACAGCTAGGTGGGGGTCATATCTTAAGGCACCAAGTGCATCGAGCTCCACCACCATCCTTCCGAGCCCTGAAGAAGTCTAGAAGCCAAGATCTCCATCTGCTCGTTGGGTGAATCTACTATGATAAAGACATGTGATACCACCTCAATCTAGTCCTCAGTTTCCTGGGTGACCATCTCACCTTGAAACATCTGAGGCCTCTATCTTTGGAACTCATGCAATGCGCTCATCCTACATGCATGACCCAATGGTAGCATTTTCTTCTCAACATGTGGTGGTGCTGCTGGTACACCACCTGAAGATTCCATCACTATGAGTGGTCCCTGTACTGACGCCTCATCAATCAGTGGGCCACATTCATGTCCTCTAACAAGAATCATGGATGGTTATATTCGTGGAGGAATCCTGTAGGAAACAAATGTCCCATGGTCAATAAGTTATACCTGGTGATATGACTCGGGAATTATCAATAAAACATTTCAAAACACTAAAAACCAGTGTTTTCATGTACCGAGTGAGAAAATATAATTTTGGGTCATAGTCTATGGATACCTCAACCGTCGTACCAACACTAGACTCCCTAAACTGAAACCTGAACTCCAGACACTTAACACTACTACTCTATTGAAAACATTGACTCTAAGTTCATCTGGTAAAACCGACATCCCTCTTATACTAATTTCCCACAACATGTCCCACAGAGCCTAGAGGTGACTACCCCTAGCCCACCTTCCATAGGACTGGGGTCGGTGACTAGATCCTCAAGGATTTTCCCGACCATGGAAGGTATTTTCTTTAGAGATCTATACACACTAAAAAGGTTAAATGAAGTAGAAAACCAAAAAAGTAAGGTATAACTATGAGAGTAAAGTAAAACCACAAGTTCAAATGTAAACAGAAAATAGTGGGCTAGAATACAAGACATGGACACTGAAAATAATGTAAAGAGATGTCACATCTACACTGGAGCTCTACTTGGAAGGTAGTAGTTGTAATTCTGAAGTCGAAGAAAAGTATCTTGACTGATCACATCACACCAAGATCCACCAAGTCTCTATCCTACAAAATCTACCTTGGAGCGTCAGTAGTCTACACCAGACACAAATGTGCAGGTATAGCCTATGCAGGGGTGATTATAACAACTTAGTAGGGGACCCCGAGACCCCCAAAGGTCTCTGAGTAATCCACAATGGAAAATATCATAAGAAATACCACAAAGGTAATATCAAAAGTATGATCTAAATCAATAAGAACAATGAAAAAGAGACAACTCAATCTAATAGTATTACTTCAAGGTTACTGGGATAGGGATGACTAGTCGTAATGCCAGATCATCCTATCTGTAGTAACTCCACTGTTGACATGTATTGGTCGCTAGATGCTGACCCATATTGGTCACTGGTGTAGACCTGTATTGGTCACTGGTGCTGACTCATATTGGTCGTAGGTATAGAGGTAGGGATGATTAGTCGTATAGCTGGATCATCCCACTATTGAGTTTCTAATGATGACCCGTATTGGTCGCTCTTATTCTTCATGTCACAACTAGCCACTAGAATTCGACATGAAGCCTGCCTGATCCCCGGAGGACTCTGTTCCTCAAGCCATCAGTCATATTTCTACCGGTACAAATTCCAGAAAGACACATACCCAAGTGATTTTCTCCCCAAAGGGGTCCCAACATGACAGACGATGTGTCGACCGTACGCCCTGTTTTTTGAGATATGTGCACTTTTGTAAAAAGGGATTGGTTGAATTCAAGTCTGATCCAACCTAGGTATCACGTCAAAATCCATAAAAACTCACTTAGAGTATCTTTAAAGGACCTCCTTGTAACAAGGTTCCTTTTTCCACAAAGGGAACGATGGTCAGACGCCTGTTCTGTTAGTTACAGGCATTTTAGGGCCCATGGCCCGATTGGATTCAGAGTCGATCCAACCCATCCATACTCCATATTTATCCTAATATCCTGTGGGGTATCATAAATGGATCGTATCACTCCAAGGATCTCAACGTCCCATATGGTTTGTCAAATGGATGTCTGGTTCATAAGTTACGGCCTTTTATGTGTTTCTGGGCCTGAGAGGGGTCCGGTTCCAGTCCGAACCAGTCTGGGCTGACCCAATCCGTCTTGAACCATCATGGGCTAGCCATGATGGGTTGGTCCATGGAGGGCTCATCTGGTTGGGACATTCCAGGCTCGGCCTACTGGTCTGCGGACCGGCCCACTCTCTTCCACGACCGGTGCCGGGGTCGCACGGTCACCGGCTTCTGAACGGATCAAAGAAGCCATTCTGATTTATTAAGGAAGAAACCAAGAGGTGACTCCTTATCAACCATAGGAGGCGGGTCCTCTACATCTCTCCACTGCCACAGCTTCATTCCATGACCCTTCAATAGAGCACACGCCAGCGCGCTGCCTCCGCCTCTGCGGCTCGCCGAAGCCTGCCACCCATCCGACTGCCGCGGTGCCATGCGGTGCTGCTCTTCCACCGCGATCGGTGGTCTCTAGCCTCCGTCCTTTTCCGTCGGTGCTACTGAGACTGTTATTCTACCACAATCCACCAGGTGATCCACAGTGGTCTGTTCTTCCTTCCAGACGCGCCTACGGTCCTCTCGGGTTGCCTCTGCCATTTCTCGGACCTCAAATATGCTTTTCCGCCATGTTCATTATTTTGTCATGAAGAAATCATCAAGGAAAAGTTTAGAAGTGGTTCTAGGCCTTGTTGGTGTCGGCCCGTGCCCTCGACATTAGCATTTTAAACATGAGTAAAATTAATAATAATCAAAAGGAAGAATAATCCCCGAATATTGGACCCCACAACAACCACTCACATGATTTGATGTGACACGGATCAACCTGTTACTCAGTTGGTCCACATTCATTATATTTTTGAAGAATGGGAAAAGAGGGAACATCAAATCATGTAAACCCCCTACCTCAAGATCCATTGGAGGTGTCGCGGTTGCGGCGGGTGGAGCGTCCTTGTTAGATGGAGTCATCTGTGTTGGTCAATCACGGATCATTGCCGCCTGATCTTTCATCCTCTGTTTGTGGATGTTGCCACAGAACACCTCCAGAGATTCCTCTCTTGAAGAAGCATTCAAAAACCCCACCCTGAGCACCATTTATATAGGAAGGGGAATGATGAGTAACATGTTGAATAATTAATTAGGTTCATTAATTGACTTAATTAATGTGTGTCATTAATTGATGTAATTAATGTGCCTCATTAATTATGTGAGAGGTGGTTACACAAACAAATTATAACTATGAAATTAACACCCCATAAATAAAGTTTTGACCACCTCCATGGTTCCCACCATCGCCACTCAACTGGTGGTGGGAAAAAGAAAAAGAAATAAAATAACATTTTTATGTTATTTTACTTTTATTTTAAAAGTCCAAAATCAAAAATTTCTCTCCCGACATACTACGGTTTAAGTGAATATTCCCTTAAGAGAATCCTTACACTCCAAATTCAACTATTCCCTTGGATTCTTAATCCATGAACCAGTAAAAAAGATAGAAAATGCCACATGTGCGTTTACTAAACATACTCAAAAGAAGTTCAGAAATTCATTCCGGGAACACTGATTCTCAGAATTATGCACCATCAATTTTCACAGACTCGTAATAATCTTAAATAATTACAAAAAATAAATTTAATTTTCTGTGTCTTTACACCACCACCTCAAGAGGCCATGCAGGGGGATTCCTTCCACGATTCCTTCATCTCCTCGCTGATGTTTCTTCCTAAAGAGGTTGTGCAGGGGGCATCTACCCTCGACTCCATCAGCTCCTCGCCGACTCCACCTCTTTAAGAGGTTGCGCAGGGGGCATCTGCCCAAAAATACATCAGCTCCTTGGTGACTCCGCCTCATTTAGAGGCCACCTAGGGGGCATCCACCCCAACTCCTTCGGCTCCTTGCAGATGTCGCGGCCTTAAGAGGCCGCGTTGAGGTCATCCTCCCGACGACTCCAATGACTCATCACCGACTTCGCCTCCTTAAGAGGCCACGCAGGGGGCCTCCGCCCCCCGACTCCATGGGGTCCTGTCTGAAAATTCCATTTTAAGAGTCCGCATAGAGGGCATCCGCCCCCGACTCCATTGGATCCTCACTGACTCCGCCGCCTTAAGAGGTCGCGCAGGGGCATCCGCCACTTACACCTTGGGATCCTCGCCAACGTCTCCACCTTAAGAGGACGTGCAAGGGTCATCCTCTCCCTAGCTTAATTCCCACCTCGTCGACAACAACACCTTAAGAGGCCGTGCAGGGGGCATCCACCCCCCCCCCCCCCCCGACTCCATCGACTCCTCATTGACTCTACCACCTTAAGAGGCCGCACAGGGGGAGTTCTCCCCCGACACTATTGTCTCCTCCCCGATGTGGCCGCCTTAAGGGGCCACGCTACAGGCATCTGAACCTCGACTCCATCAACTCCTCTCAAACACCGCCGCCTTAAGAGGCCGTGCATGGGGCATCCGCCCACTACTCCATCGGCTCCTCACCGACCCCGCTACCTTAAGAGGTTATGCTGGGGTCATTTTTACCGGACTCCATCGTCTCCTCGCTGACTCTGCCGCCTTAATAAGTGGCACAGGGGGAACCCGCCCAAAACTCCTTCGACTCTTCGCCACTGCCGCCACCTTAAGAGGCCATTCAGGGGGCATCCACCATCGACTCCATAAACTCATCACCGATGCTGCCACCTTAAGAGGCCACACATGGGGCATCTGACCCCAAATACATCAGCTCTTTCCGACCAGGCATCTTTAAGAGGTAACACAGGGGGTACCCACCCCCGACTCCATTGGCTCCTCTCTGACTCTGCCACCTTAAGAGGTTGCACAGGGGGCATCCGCACCCAAATCTATTGGCTCCTCACCCACTCCGCCACCTTAAAAGGATACTTAGGGGGCATCCTCCCTCGACTCCTCTGGTTCCTCACCACTATCACCACATTAAGAGGTCGTGCAGGTGGCATTCGCCTCCGACTCCATCGGCTCCTCACCCACTCCGCCACCATAAGAGTCCATGAAGGGGCATCCACCCATGACTCCATCGGCAACTCGCTGACCCCTCCAACTTAAGAGGCCATGTTGGGAGCATCCACCCCCAACTCTATCGACTCCTCGCCGACTTCACCGCCTCAAGAGGTCATGCAGGGGGCATCCTCTACTGACTCTTTCGGCTCCTTGCTGACTCTGATGCCTTAAGAGGCCGCACATGGGGAATTAACCCAGACTCCTTCGGCTCCTTGATGAAGCTTCTAACTTAAGAGGCTGCACATGGGTCATTCACCCCAACTCCTTCGACTCCTCAATGATGTTGCCACCTAAAGAGGATGTGTAAGGGGCATGCTCCTGCGGCTCCATCGGCTCCTCATTGACCCGGTGGCCTTAAGAGGCCACGCAGTGAGCATCCTCCCCCCAAAACTTCATCGACTCACCTCCGACTCTGTCACACTAAGAGTCTATGCTGGGGGAATTCACCCCTGACACCATAGGATGATCACTAAATTTGTCACCTTAAGAGGCCACGTAGGGGGCATCCTCCCCAGACACCTTCGGCTCCTCGCCGACGCTGCCACCTTAAGAGACCACGCTGGGGGAATACTCCCTCAACTCTATCAGCTCCCCGCGGACTCCGCCTTATTAAGAAGCCGCATAAGGGGGCATCCTCCCCTGACTCGATCAGATCCTCTCCAACGCCACCACCTTAAGAGGTCGCACATGGGGTATACTCTCCCGAATCCATCAACTCCCCGCCCACCCCTCCGACTTTAGAGGCCGTGTAGGGGGCATCCACCACTGACACCATCGACTCCTCGCCCACTCCTCTGCCTTAAGAGGCCGCGCAGGGGGCTTCCACCCCCGAATCCTTCGGCTCCTCATTGAGGCTACCGCCATAAGAGGTTTTTCAGGGGGTATCCTCCCCCTGATAACAATGGATCCTCGCTGAACACGCCGTATTAAGCTGTCGTGCAGGGGGAATTCATTCCCGACTCCATCGGCTCCGCGCCGACTCCACCTCCTTAAGAGGCCATGCATGGTACATCCACCCATGGCTCCATCAGCTCCTCACCGACTCTGCCAACTAAAGAGGCCATGTGGGGAAATCTTCTCCAAACTCCTTAGGCTCCTCAATGACGTCATATCCTTAAGAGTCCATGCATGGGGCATTATCCCCTGACTCTTTTGGCTCATCGTCATCCCTGCCTCCATAAGAGGCCACGCAGGGGGCATAGGCCCCTGACTCATTCGGCTACCCCCAACCCCGCTACCTTAAGAGGTCGTGCATGGGCCATCCACCCCCATGACTCCATCGGCTCCTCGCTGACTCCATCACCTTAAGAGGCCGCACAGTGGGAATCTATCCCCACTCCATTGGCTCCTCACCGCCACAGCCATATTAAGAGGCCGCGCAGGGGGAATCCGCTCCTGACTCCTTTAGCTTCTCACTGAACCCACCACCTTAGGAGGCCGCACAGGGGGAATCTGCCCCGACTCCTTTGGCTCCTCAACAACCCTGCCATCTTAGGAGGCTGCCCAAGGGGAATCCACCCCCGACTCCTTTGGATCAACACAGAACCCTCTGCCTTAAGAGGCCGCACAAGGGGTATACACCCCTCAGCTCCATGGGCTCCTCGCCAACTCCGCTGCCTTAAGAGGCAGCAAAGGGTCCATCCTCCCATGACTCCATTAACTCATCGCTGACTCCACCACCTCAAGAGGCCACACAGGTGACATACACCCCGACACCTTCGGCTCCATGCCAACTCTGCCGCCTTAATAGGTCGTAAAGGGGGAATCCTCTATGACTCCTTCAGCACCTCACCGACCCCGCTGCCTTAAGGGGCCACGTAGGGGGAATCCGCCCCCCGACTCCTTCGGCTCATCACCGACCTCTCCACCTTAAGAGGCCGCATAGGGGGTATCCTCTACCCAACTCCATAAGCTCCTCACCATCTCTTCCACCTAAAGAGGCCACACATGGGTAATCGGCCTCTAACTCCATCAGATATTTTCCAACTCTGCCGCCTTAAGAGGCCACACAATGGGAATCCTCCTTTGACTTCTTCAGTTTCTCATCAACTCCACCACCATAAGTGGCTTCATAGGGGGCATCTTCCCCCTAACATCATCATCTCCACGCTGACTTCACTTCCTTAAGAGGCCACATAGGGGGTATCTTCCCCTTGACTCCATCGGATCCTCACCATGTTTTCCACCTTAATAGGCCTCATAGGGGGCATCCTCCCCCGACTCTGTCAACTCTTCACCAAATCTATTTCCCTCATAGGGAACGTTGGGTGAAGCCACCCCAAATCCAATGGTGCATCTCTAATGTCACCCGAAGACAATGCAGGGGTCCTACCAGCATCGCTACTATTCAGGCATTGTATTCCTCCCTATCACCATCATCATCCACTGTAGAGGTCTTCCCCACACCAATATCATTTGGCACATTGGTCCTATGCGAGCCCGCTAACAACCAGCATGGGGTTCAATCACATGTAGTTAACACAAGTCATTAGGAATGTCCTCCCCATGTCGAATCCATGCCTTGACTTGAAGAATTATCACTCGGAACAAGTTGATGATTTCCTTGCACCGATTTCTCTACATTTTGAGATAACGCTCCAGGATTCCATGCCTTTCAGGCTCCATCACCCCCATCGTAATGATGGCCCAAGATTCAGTGCCTTATAGACTCTATCGCCCCTGTCACACCGACGACCTAGGCTTTAACGCCTTCCATGATCTATCGCCCCCGTCGTACAAATGACCCAGGATTCAACTACTTCCAGGCACCATCACCCCCCTCAAACACATGATCCTGGCTTCCACGCCTTCTGGGCTCCATCGCTCTATCTCACCAATGCTCTAGGATTCCATGCCTTCTGGGATCCATCTCCCCATCGTACTGACGCTCCAGGATTCAACAGCTTTAGGGCTCCATCTCCACTATCGTGCTGATGCTCCAGGATTCCACACCTTACAGGCTCCATCACCCTAATCGTACCGATGCTCTAGGATTCCATGCCTTCTAGGCTCCATCGCCCCATCCTATCGACGCTCTAGGCTTCTAGGCATTCCAACCTCCACCACCTTGTCATACTGACGTCCAGGCTTCCACGCCTTCGAGGATCTATCGCCCCTGTCATATAAATGTTCGAGTATTCCACGCCATCTGGTATCATCGCCCCCGTCATATCGACGATCCAGGCTTCTATGCCTTCTGGGCTCCATCGTCCCATCGTACCGATGATCCAAGAATCCACACCTTCTAGGCTTCATCACCCCCATCGTACCGATGTTGCATGATTACATGCCTTCGGGGCTCTGTTGCCCCGTTGTAATGATGTTATAGGATTCTAAGCCTTCATGGTTCAGTTGCCCCATTGTACTGACGTTCTTGGCTTCCAATACTTTCAGGCTCTTTTGCCCCATCGTACCGATGTTCCAGGATTATAGGCCTTTCAGGCTATATTTCCCATTCGTATTGACGTTCCTGGAGTCCACGTCTTCTGGGATCTGTTGCCCCCTCATACCGACGTTCCAGGCTTCCATGAATTCTGGGACCCATCGCCCCATCGTACGGACATTCCAGGATTCCACAACTTCCAGGCTCTATCGCCTCATTATATCGATGATTCAGCCGCTACATTGCATCGACTGAAGAGGTCCTCCCTGCAACCCTGACACTAACCTCTAGAATTCTCACCATGGGATTTCCCATCTTAGCCATAGAGAACATCCATGAATATGCTAGAATAATTTTAGGGAAATCGCATTATATAGATTCCCCCATCAACCCAAACCACCAGAATGGGGTAGAATTGATCATCCCACTACCGACACAATCCTTGTGGGTTCACATCCTAATTGCATGATGTTAAACTATGTAACTACCATGTCCTTGTTTCATGATGTTAAACAACATAACAACCATCATATTGGTCGCATGACGTTAAACTGTGGGAGAACGTATTGGTCACATGGCGTGAAACTGTACAACATTTTGGTCAAAGCTACGCGACCTAAAACAACATGAACCATGGTCAAAGCTATGTTACCATAAATTCCAGCCATCACTCATCCTAGCTACACAATGAAAAACTATAAACCAGGTCTGAACTCTTTGACCATAAACTAAGAACCCTTTGTCCAAGATATAATACCTTAGACTATTTGAAACACCATGGTCTATTACTCTAAATCCAGCTATGTCTTCCCACTGACACGCTGTAATGCATTTTGGTGAAGAACCCAGAATATTAAACTCCAAATGGATATATTCCTAATCCATCTCCATGATTTGTATCATCCCTTTATTTGGATCCATGCCTTCTTCCATGTTTTAAGATACCCCATAATGACCTGGCTTCATGAAACGTTGTCTTACATACCATCATGGGCCAACACCTCGGATGACTTTGGATGAAATTTTGTGACAGGTCTCATGTTTCGATCATGGTCAGCGATAGACCCTCATTTTTCTATACTCATCCCATGTAACATGATTTGGATGTTGTGTTTCGAACATGTTCAATAGTTATGCTACATCGTTAAGACACCATCATCATGATACAAATATAGAACTCTATGATTCAACCCTTTTTTAACCTCTCTATGTTTAAGTGGAACTCCAACACCCTTGTTGTTACCCTTCCATACATCTTTCCACGTCGAATATGTGGGCCAGTGTCGCTGGGATATTCCCGGCCTGAAAACTACATTCCAATTTCTTTATGCTTCCATGTGTCTAAAAAATCCCATCATTACTTGTTCCTTCCCACAACGAGCATGACACACATGGTCTTAGTAGTTTTGGTAGGATGTGTACTGATATGGTTGAGTGACATAGAAATATTTGTCCCGCATGATGTTAAATTTCATCTTCATCCCGCATGACGTTAAACTACATTATCTTTCGTCCTGATGTTAAAATACTCATAATCATCCAGCATAACTTTAAACTGATCCTCTTCATCTAGCATGATGTTAAACTACATCATCGCCTGTCATGATGTTAAACTGCTCATTATCGTCCTGCATGACATTAAACTGCTAATCTTCGTCCAGAATGACGTTGAACTACTCATTATCATACTGCATGACTTTAAACAATCCATCTTCGTCCCGCATGACTTTAAATTGTATATTTTTCTGGCATGATGTTAAATTGCATCATCATCTGTCATGATGTTAAACTTCTCATTATCATCAAGAAGGTGTTTAAACTACTCATCTTCGTCCAGCATGATGTTAAACTACATTATCATTCTTCATGACATTAAACTTCTAATTATCTTCCTTCAAGACTTTAAATTGTTCATATATGTCCATCATGATGTTAAACTACATTGTCATCTGTCATGATGTTAAACTGCTCATTATCATCTGTTATGACGTTAAACTGCTCATTACCATCTGCATGACTTTAATCTTCTCATCTACGTCCATCGTGATGTTAAACTACATCATCATCCATCACGACGTTAAACTACGCATTATCATCCTGGATGACTTTAAACTACCCATCTTCATCTAGCATGACGTTAAACTACTCATTATCCTCCTGCATGACTTTAAAATGCCCATCTGTGTCCTACATAATGTTAAACTTCATCTTTTTACCACATTATATTAAACTGCATTACCATCCATCATGATGTTAAACAACTCATTATCGCCTAGGATGACTTTAAACATCTCATCGTAGCCCACCATGATGATAAATTACATTATCGTCCTTCATGGAGTTAAACTACTCATTATCATCCTGTATGACTTTAAACAGCTCATCTTTATCCAGCATGATGTTAAACTACTTATTATCATCTTTCATGACTTTAAACTACTTATCTTCGTCCATGATGATGATAAACAGTATCATCTTCAGTCATGGAGTTAAACGGAATTATCGTCCTTCATGATTTTAAACTGATCATTATTTTCCTATATGACATTAAAATACTCATCTTCGTCCCACATGATGCTAAAGGACATTATTTTCCTGGATGACTTTAAACTTCTCACCTTCATCTCGCATAACGTTAAATAGTATATGGTCCTACTTGACCTTAAACTGTAATGTAAGGAATGAATTTAAACTTCTCATATCTATCCTACATGACATTAAACTGTATGTCGTCCCATATGATGTTAAACTATATCTGGTCTCACATAACCATAAACTGTGACGTCTTTACGGCAAAACTTTAAAATGCGTGATCTGTCCAATCTGAAGGATGTAATACTACACTACAGTCATCCCCCATTATTATAAACTAAATAATGGTACGATCTCTATGACCTTAAAATAATATCACAACTTTCTGTATCGCATGGTGTTAAAATACATGATCCGTCCAAACCAATGGATGTAATACCACTCAGCATTTTCCCAGCATGTCATTAAACTTTAAACCGGCTGGGAATTCCATCCTCTGGTCTCTTGACCTTTATAGCCCATCGCCCAAGTTCTCTTTTACAATTGTGTAGTGTGGTGTGGACTCTGTGGCCTCATTGACTTTGATTTATGTTGGCCACACTGCATATATCCCCTTGAGACACGCCTCCATCCATCGTCTTTGCTGGAATATGTTAAACTGCATGAGTCCCACCAATCTTTGGATGTCCCATCATTTGGGTTTCTGTCATCATTCACATTCAAAAGGACCTCTGAATGGAACATATGTTCAAACTAAGGTCTCTCCTACCATTTCTGGACAACATCCTTGAGGATATTGTGTGAAAGATTGATACAAGTCCTTCGCTGCAAATATGGCCAATGGTCGACGCTCAATTATTTTCCCCTATCCCCAGTTAGAAAATATAGATACAGTGTTGTGAACATGGTCTGTAGTTATCCTTGATCATTGTTGTTGTTTTGTGGCCTCCCACACAGCAGGCACGATGATTCCCCCTTTCCACTCATCTGTCCCTTGGACATGACATTAAACTGGGAATCTACAGTCTGATCTATATGACCATAAACTAAGATCTACATCATCTTGACCGCATGATGCTAAACTACATGACACTACCAGAACTACATGTGTCTTGATATACATCATCATGGGATATGTAGGACCGCTCGGACAACTAGTCTTCGGGTCCATCCTAGTTTCCTAGAAACCTCATCATCCCTTTTTTCCCATGGTCTGAGTCCTTCTAGGGGAGGGTATGTGGTGTGGTATGGTCTTATATCCTCATTCACGTTGGGTTTTTAATAGCTATTCCACATACCTCCCCCATATTTATCAATTCACCAGTGTACCTAGGAGCATTATAGTTCATGACTGAGGGTATTGGATTCTATGTAGACATGTTGTCATCTATTTCCAAGATTCATATTCCCCTTAATTTGGGATTTCATCACCATTCACATCCTAAAGGACCCCAAAATGTCATGTATTATAGGCCTAAGGTATCTCCTACCATTTTGTGCCAACATCATTGAGGATCTCAAATGAAAATTTGATACAAGTCCCACGTTGTGAACATGGTCAGTAGTTGACGCTCATTCTTTGTTCCCATTTATGCTCATATGATATGGATGTTGTGTTTCGAACACTGTCAAAAGTTATCCTCCAAATTCATGCCAACCCCATCAATCCCTAAATGTCAATTTCATGATTCACATCATTTTCCACTCCATCATTTCCAAGTGGAATTTTGATACCCTTGGTACTATCCCTCGGTGAACATTTTCATGTTAGGAAGACATGGCCATGGTGAGGCGTCATTCAGGGATCTGCACTGATTTCCCCTTTTCATGTATTCAATATGTTGAAAATACCTTCTCTTACCTTCTTTCCCAAATAGAGAATGGCTCACGTTGGCTTAGGTATTTGGTCAAGGACTATGCCCATTTGGAAGAGCCTCGCTTCTCTACAGTCTGAGCTCTAAGACCTTAAAACTAAGATCCAACTGTCATTGTAGCATGATATTAAACTGCATGACACTTTTGAGAACTAAATATGGTTTTATTACCATTAATATGGGATAAAAAGTAATTCCCAAACATTGTTTCTTTGGGTCCAACCCCAGGAATCTCAAACCTTCTCCTCTTTCTAGTCCCTTGGCCTGAGCGCCGTTGGGAGAACGCGGTTCAGAGTACTTATTTGGTCCTCTTTCATGTCGGTGTTTGAAAATAGCCATACCATGTGTCTCCATTTTCCCTAGAACGCTATTCTACTGGCTATATTGGACATGTCTCTTTGGCGTACTCAATTGTGTCGTGACAAAGAGTCCAAAGTATGGAATTTTTACATGGACATTTCCTCGTTTCATGTCCATGTTTCATGAGACTTTTATTTGGATCACCATACTATTACATGTCTGAAAATACCCCCTTTTACTGCAAGGTCTCATGACATATTGGCTCACCTACCATCTTGGGCCAACGCCCCTGAAGACCTCAGACAAAATTTCTGACAGGTACTGTGTTTCTAACACTACTACAATTTTTGTATATGAAGCCCCCTGACACGGGCGACCACCACTGGCGGTCATTGTGATTTTCCAAAAAAAATTAGGGCTTCTCCCCCTGCCTCCTCCCTCTCCCTCGACCTAGCCTCCCCCCCCCCGTCACCACCCTCCTCGCGCGTCCTCCGTTGTCGCCTTTCCACACGCCCTCTATAGCTCGCTTCCCTCACCTCCATCCACCCTCCACCCTCATCGGCCTCCATCATCCGCATGCCCTCTGCCCTCCAGATCTGGCCGCCCTCTGCCCTCTGGCCATCCTCCACCCTTCCCTTTGTCTCCTTCGGCGTCTCTCCACCCTTTGGCCTCCGGCCTCCACCCCTCTGTCTCCTACCCCTCTACCCTCCAGCCTCCAAACTCATCCCTCCGCCCCCTCGGCCCTCCCCCCACCCCGGACACCCCCCCCCCCCGCACCCCGGACAACCCCCCCAGCACGGACAGTCCCCCCGCAACTCAGACAGACCTTTCCACACCCCAGACAGCCTTCCCCGCAACCCAGACTGCCCCCCCCCACACCTCGGACACCCCCCCTCCCTCACTACCCATCCCATGTCCCCTCACCGCCTCCTCTCCTATGGCTCCCTTCCACCACCGCTGCCTATCCCCTCCCTTGCCGCACCACCTTTGGCTTCAGCTCCCCTCCGCTGCCTCTCCTCTCCCTAGCAGAATCATCATCGGCTCCCCTCCCTTCCAGGTTTCTAGCATAATCAGGTATGACATGGGCTTTCAACTACATTATTATTTTATCAATGGTTCATAAACAATTGATTAGTATTTTTTTAAAAATTAGTTGATTTGAAAAATTCAAATGTAATAAGTATTGTGTAAATGTTTGTTATACATATATTATTATGGATAAGAGTTGGATTGATCTTCCAAATCGAACGTCTAGAGAATATTTCAATGGAATTATGCAGTTTATTGACTTCACCAGAGGATTTGAAAGTGTCTATATTAGTTGTCCATGTAGAAAATGTGCTAACAGATATCAATTCACACGAGATACGGTGAGGGATCACCTATTCTTTAATGGATTTCTGAAAAATATAAGAGTTGGACTCATCATGGAGAAGAATATGTTCGTTGTCAAAATACGGATGTAGTTCAGATGTATGTTGATGCAAGGATGAATGATCCAATGCATGAAATGTTTACTGAAATGGTACGTGGGTTTGATCCTGAAGTCATTGACATCTAAAATCTTGAGACCGGTGAGAAAAATCTTCGCTCTGGTGCAGATCGTGATTCGAGGAGGTTTTATGAAGCACTTGATGATGGGAAAACAGAATTATATCCTAGATGTACTTCTTACAATAAACTATTGTTTATCGTGGAGTTGTTGCATTTGAAGACATTGAATAATTGGTCAGACATATCAGTCAACATGCTTTTGGTGTTATTGAAAAAATTTCTTCCCATCGACGCTAAGATTCCTGAGTCATATTAACATTCTTGTAAGTTGACAGAGAACTTATGTTTTGCATACGAGACCATAGAGGCATGTGCAAACAACTGTATGTTGGTTAGAAAATAAACTGCCCATTTGGATATTTGTATGATTTTTGGTGCTTCCAGGTAGAAAGAGAATAGGGGAAATAAGACTCATCAAAGTCAGATTGCGATATAGGGGAAACCAATTATCGTAAATAAAATGCCTTACTTTCCACTTAAACTGAGGTTGAAAAGATTTTTTATGTCATCTAAATTTTCTAATTTAATAATATGGCATGCAGAAATAGTTCATGAAAGTGATATGTTAACCCACCCGGCATACTCTCATGCATGTACAGATTTTGATAATAGACGTCCTGGCATTGCTAAAGATGTTTGTAATGTCTGATTGGGATTGGCAGAAGATGGTTTCAATCCATTCAAGTCTATGGTTGGTGAAACTCATAGAACATGGCACGTGGTTGGGTTTCGTATAATCTTCCTATGTGGCTTTGTATGAAGCAACAATTTATATTACTTTCCACTCTTATTCATGGACCTAAAAGTCTGGGGGATAAGATTGATGTTCACCTTCAGCCATTGATTGATGAGTTGAATGAATTTTGGGGTGATGGTGTAATGACTTATGATTGTGAAAAGAATGAAATGTTCAAACTGCAGGATGCTTTATTGTGGACAATCAATTACTTCCTAGCTTATACAAATTTACCAGGCTGAAGTACGAAAGGAGAATTTTCTTTCCCTTGTTGCAATAAATGTAAAAAATATGTATGGCTTAAACATTCCAAAAAATGGGCATACATGGGTCATAGACGTTTTCTCTCCGGTCAACACAGGTTCAGAAAGGACAGAGTATCATTTGATGGTTCTAGAGAGTTCATCCAAGAACCAAAGATCATGAAAGTAGTATAAATTTTATCACATATTGAGTGAGAGAACATCCACATGGTATATGAAATTCAGGATTTGGTGGCTCCTCCTGTACGTAATATTCGTGCTACGGGTAGGCAGCACAATCACAGTAGGAAAAAGAAAAGTATTTTTTATAGTCTTCTATATTGGAAAACTAAAATGCTGAGGCGTAATTTGGATGTCATGCACCTTGAAAAAAATGTTTGTGCTAACATATTGTGAACCATTTTAGGTGTCAGTGGAAAATCAAAGGACCATTTTAATGCACGTCGTGATTTGGAAGAAATGGGTTTAAGGAAATAGTTTAATTTACAGTTAGTTGAGGGAAACAAGGCATATATGCATGCGGCATAGTATACGATGACTAAAAAGGAGAAAGAGACATTTCATTCCATTTTGAAGATGCTCAAGGTTCCTGATGGTTACTATTCTAATATTTCAAAGTGTGTGAATATGACGATAAAGACATTGAAAGGGTTGGAAAGTCATGACAATCACATACTACTTTAGAAGTTTATTCCAATCACAATTTGTGATTGTTTATCCTCCAATGTTGTTCATCCATTGATTGAGATGAGTAATTTTTTTAGACATCGTTGTTTAAAAATCAACGAATGAGTGATTTAAAAAGTTTGAAGGACCAAATATTACTTATGCTTTGTCACATTGAAAAACTTCCCCCCCTCATTTTTCGATGTTATGGTCCACTTGACAGTGCACCTAACTGATGATGTAATGGCTACCGGTCCAGTGCAATTCAGGTGTATTTATCCTATGGAGAATTATTTGAGTACATTGAAAAGATTTGTATGCAACAGAGCTTGTCCGGAGGAATCAATAGCCAATGGTTATTTGATGGATGAGTGTACTAATTTTTGTGCAGAATATCTTAAGGATGTTGAACCAAAATTAGATAAGCCCACTCGGATTCATGATGGTCTAGTTGGAGAAGGAACCACATTTGATATGGACAACATCGAGTGGATACAAGCACATCGATATATCTTGTTCAATACTCTATCAGTTTCACCATTAATGCAGAAAGTATCCTATCAATGTTCTTGTATAACTTTTACATGTTTTGTTTGCATAAGTTGATCATTTAAACATCGCGTTATCATTTGCAGTAAACACATTAATGAGATAAAAGAATGGATGTATCATGCGACTGAGTTGAAAATTCAACAATCTCATTATGTGTCATTTCATGATTGGTTCAAGGATTATGTATGTATAAATTGATTTTCATTATGGGTGAAGTAATAATTTCTTTCTGCATATATCAGTATTGAATTTTATAAATTATGTAGGTTCATAAGTTGAGGGAGTTAGGGGACCCCAGGCTAACTGAAGAATTTATCCAACTGGCTGAGGGTCCATCTATAATGGCTCGTCGTTATAAAGCTATTGATGATAACAGTTTTTGATTTCTCATTAAAGATGTTGATGGAAAACGAGAAACACAAAATAGTGGAATCAGTTGTCCATTTGTTAATTCTGGTTATTACTATGGTCAATTGATAGATATCATTGAAGTTGTATACACACACAGTTTGAAGTACATATTGTTAAAGTGTAATTGGGTTGATCCAGTGCATGGATGTAAAGTTGATCAATATCAGTTTTCATTGGTGAATTTTAACTATATGTTATACAGAAATGAATGAGTTGAGAATGAACCTTTCATTTTGACATCACAATCGGAACACGTATTCTTTGGTACTTTGCCTTCGAATACATGTTGGAAAGTTGTTATCAAAATTTCTCTACAAGGAGTGTTTTTATTTGAAGAAGATGAACCCGAGACACACTAGTGTAGAAATCGTTTTTTACGTCACCATTTTTTACGTCAGTTATATATAACCTACGTAACAATGCGGAGAGTAGATTTTTCACGTCGGTTATTTTAATAACCGATGTTACAAATCGCGCCTGTTGGGTTTTTACGTCGGTTATCAAATAACCGACATAAAAAACCAAAGCGCGGGGGGTTTTTTACGTCGGTTATCAAATAACCGACGTAAAAAAACCAAAGCGCGGGAGCCTTTTTACGTCGGTTTTAAGATAACCGACGTAAAAAAGCTAAAAAATAGTTTATAACGTCTGTTATATAATAACCGACATTATAAAGCATTTAAAAAAATTAAAGCCTGTGTTCTGTCATTTACGATTTTTTCGATTGACAGTCGCCGACTCGTCTCTCTCTCGCGTGGTAAACCCTAATCGGCTCGTCGATCTCCTGCATTACACTCATTTTGGCTTCATTGATTATCTTCTTCACTGCTCTCGGATCTATCATCTCAACTCGCGACATTCAAGTAAGCCTTCCACGAATTTATTTCGTTCGTTTTTGTTTCGATTCTTGATGTGCTTTTCGTTCGTTTTTGAATCTCGTGGAATTTTTTTTATTGCAAATGGTTATTATGTTCATTCAACTCGAAACATTCAACTCGCAAATGGTTATTAAAACATTGTGGATTAGCTTCAGCAAAATCTGAAAAATAATGGGTGGTACTGTAACGTTCCATTCTTCCAGCAACATTATTATTTCCTACTTAGCTGGAATGTGTCTTTGTGGATGAAGATTGGTAGTACTTATTTTCTTAAAATCATATTTTCAATATGATTGTCCAGAAAATTATTTTCATGAATGAAATTGGACCAGTTACAATCGGTAATACCTATCCTTAAAATGTCATTCAACATTCTTACATCATAATAATTTTTTAAAAAATTATGATTTTTAGAACTCCTAGATCAGAAAACCATCATCTATTTTCATCTGCATTAATAAAAATATAAATTCATACCTATTACAATCAAATATTTCATTCTGGACTCATGGTGAGTCTGATAATACATTTCTTCTTTCAGTCATCTCCTAAAAATGATGGACCTTTTCATGCAAAGTGTATCTGATTTCTTGAATACGATGGTATGTCCGATTTTCAACAAAACCAAGTGAGGTTATTTCTTTTATTATTAATAATTCATAAAAAAATTATAATACCTAAATATTATTATCATCCTTTTCAGATTTTTCATTATAAAAAAGGTAAAGGGTACTTTCTTTTCATTCTCAAGTTAAATTATATTTTTTATAAAGGTCTTTTCTATCTAGGTAGAAATAATTTAATGATAATTAGATTGAATTGGGTATATTATCTTATCTTACCATCCAAACACATTTTTATGTATTAATAATTATTATGTTTTGTAAAAACAATTATGACCCCCATTTCATTTTTGTTAGTTAATTGATCTACGAAAGTGATATAAATGATTTGATGATCACGATTCACCCATATATATGGTTAGTCATTATGTGAAATTTGGGTCCATAATATCCTTCTAATGTATTCGACAATGCATTATATATCATAGATCAATATGGGATACAGATGGTTATACCATGTCCAATGTGTTATGTGATGTGCCTGGTAAGAAATATTATAATAAATTATAGGAAAGCTGATTAACATATCCCAATATGAGGTGAATGAAACTATGTTTTCCCTTGACATATGTTATGACTTATATGATTATGTTTGTGCCACACTCTTATGTTATTCCACATACCAATTTTTTGATCTTGTGAATAAGGTTTTTTAAATCATGTTCCCACTATCATATAAATCATGTCTTATGTTATGCTAAAATTGTTAAACATGGACTCGGGTTTTATGATCTATGATTATATAGAACTGTTTCACTTATCTTTTTGATCATGTGCTTTGTGTATGCTCTTATACCCCCATGGATATCTTTTTATGAGATTAGATATTATATTTATATATATCATGTTTACCCATAATGAGTATCATAAATCAAAACTTTTATTATTTTCATTCCCTAAGTTATAAAAATAAGTATTATGTAGGATGATTCAAAAATTTAATCTGTGAGATGAGTTGTTTTATGTGTGAAACCCAGGCCAAACACATATGTATTTTTTTATTGGTATTACATATATATAGTTCGACATATACTTATTTTTACATTACCATGATATTAACATTACTTTTTCTAAAGAAATATTAATGTCCTTAGATTATATATCGGATCAAGAGGATATAGTAATTCTAATATATAATCAGAATGATCAGATAATATGAAAATATTATTAAACATAAAACAAATGGTCTATATTCATATTTTTAACATGACACTTACGATGTATAGCTATTTGGTGTTGGGTACTTATGAAAACTACTACTACTTTCATGAGTTGTTTTATATTTTAAATTGTTTTACATTCAAATTATGATTTTTTTCATATAAACATGTTTTGTCTTATCTTAAAAATATATATTTTTTGTTGATATTTGTTATAGGTAATAATGAGTCGAAGTTGGATTACGGCACATCGAATGAGAAATGAATTTGAGGAAGGTGTTGATTCCTTTTTGGAATTTGCAAAACGAAATGTTCCAAGTAGTGACATTTTTTTCTGTCCATGCCGGAAATGTTTGAATATGAAGAAGTTGAAAAGTAGAGAGATAAAAGATCATCCAATATGTCATGGTTTTAATCCGAGTTACAACCCTTGGATTTCGCATGGTGAAACTGGACGGAATGTCACTGATGATGATGATTCGCAAGATGGTAACTCCGATGGAATTGAAGAAATGATTCGCGATATTGTAGCATAACAAATTGAGATAGAACCGACAGTTGCACGTCTATATGGTGATGCTGAAAAACCATTATATCCTGGTTGTACAGATTTTACGGTTCTGTCGGCGGTGTTAAGATTGATTAACCTAAAGGCGAAGCATGGATGGAGTGACAAAAGTTTTACAGAGCTGCTACAATTGATGAAAGACATTCTTCCAAAAGATAACGATCTTCCAGATTCACATTACAAAGCCAAGAAAATATTATGCCCGATGGGATTGGGATACAAGAAAATACATGCCTGTCCGAATGACTGCATTATATATAGGAAGGAATATGAATTTATGTCAGAGTGTCCAAAATGTGGGACATCACGGTATAAAGTGAAAGAAAAATCACTGGGTGATGTAGAGATTACAAAGATCCCTTCAAAGGTATTTTGGTATCTTCCTATAATTAATCGTTTCAAACATTTATTTTCTAATTCACATGATGAAAAAAGGTTAAGATGGCATGCTGAAGAGCGGGTATGTGATGGAAAAATATGTCATCCAGCTGATTGTCCACAATGGAAGAAAATTGATGCTCAATATTCTACATTTGGAAATGAAATAAGAAATCTCATACTAGGGTTGTGCACAGATGGAATGAATCCATACCGAACACTCAGTAGCACACAGAGTTCATGGCCTGTTTTATTGGTAATTTACAACCTCTCTCCTGAAGTTTGTATGAAGCGAAAATATTTCATGTTGAGTACAATGATCTCTGGTCCAAAGCAACCCGGTAATGATATTGATGTTTACTTGTCACCGTTGATTGATGATTTGAAACTGTTATGGGCTGATGGTATTAGGGTGTATGATTCTTATAAAATGGAATATTTTCAACTGCATGCAGTGCTTCTGTTCACTATAAATGACTTCCCAGCGTATGGAAATTTGTCTGGATACAGTGTTAAAGGGCATAAAGCATGTCCAATTTGCGAACAACAGACGTCCTATTGTCAATTGCATCATGGGAGGAAAACAGTTTACATGGGTCATTGAAAGTTTTTGCCTATGGAACACCCTTATAGAAGACTAAAAAAGGCATTTAATGGCTCACAAGAATTTGATACTGCTCCAAAACCTTTATCCCATGATCTGTATTTTGAGAGGGTGAAAAACCTTGACGTGACTTTGGGAAAGACACAGAAATCTGGTAATGATAGACATATTTGGAAAAAAAGGTCAATATTTTTTGAGCTACCATATTGGAGGTATCATGAAGTTAAACATAATATTGATGTCATGCACGTGGAGAAGAATATCTGTGATTCTTTGATTGGAACATTGTTAGATATTAAAGGAAAGACTAAAGATGGGTTGAATGCAAGATTAGACTTATTATCAATGGGAATACGTTTGGAGTTAGCTCCCACTCCTAAAGGAAGATGAACATTTCTTCCCCCGGCTTGTCATACATTATCGAAGAGGGAGAAAATTAGCTTCTGTCAGTGTCTTCATGATACCAAAGTGCCTCAAGGTTATTCTTCTAATGTAAATTTTTTTGTCTCATTAAAGGACTTGAGGTTGATAGGTATGAAATCACATGATTGTCACGTCATGATGCAATAAATTCAACCAGTTGCATTGCGTGGAATATTGCCCATTCGTGTCAGAAAGACTATAATGAAGTTGTGTTATTTTTTCAATTCAATTTGTAACAAGGCGATTGATGTGAATGCTTTGAACATTTTGGAAAAGGATGCAATTTTAATACTTTGTCAATTGGAAATGTATTTTCCTCCAACTTTTTTTTGATATAATGGTGCATTTAATGATTCATCTGGTTTGAAAAATAAAGCTTTGTGGACCTGTATATCTTCGTTGGATGTATCCTTTTGAAAGGTATATGAAAATATTAAAGGGGTATGTTAAAAATCTATATCGACCTGAAGCCTCCATTATTGAAAAGTATATTTCTGAGGAGGTAGCATAGTTTTGTACGAGCTACTTGGCTGCAGCGCAACACATAGGTTTGCCTCCATCTCACCGTGAACGAGTTAATAATGAGGGAAAGGGGATTCGCGGCTTGAAAGTCAAATCATTGTCAGCTGAACAGATGAATAAGTTAGAATCATACATCTTGAAGAACATAGCTGATGCTCAACCATATATCACATTGCATATTAATGAGTTGAAACAATGTCATCCAAAGAAGAAAGAAATGTGGATTTTGAATGAGCACAACAAAACTTTTTTGTCATGGATTAAAAAGACTTTTCTTGGTAGATCAGATGTATCAGAGACATTAAAATGGATAGTGGGTGGTCCATGTTTAAATGTGATAACATGTTCTGGTTATGACATTAATGGTTATACATTTCATACAAAATCTCAGGACAACAAAAGTGCAGTTCAGAATAGTGGTGTATTGGTGTTTGCAGAAGCAATGCATTTTTCGAGTGCTAAGGACAAAAACCCAATTTCCGCATCAAATGCATATTATGGAGTGATTGAAGACATATGGGAGGTTTATTACTTTAAAATTAAAGTTCCTGTTTTTAACTGTAAATGGTTTAACAGTAACAACAGTGTCAGACACAATGAATTTGGAATGACACTTGTTAATCTGAATAGATTGGAAGACATAGCTGATTCTTTTATAATGGGAACACATGCAAAACAAATTTTTTATGTAGTAGATCAATCAGATATGTAGTGGGCTGTTGTTTTACAAGGGAAAAAACAATATGTTGGTGAGGATGAACTTGATGAATATGCTGATTTATGTGAGATCCCAACTTCAATGGAAATATTAACAGAACATAATGACGATCATGTTGAAGACATAGTTTGTGCCATAAGGAACGATCACGACGAAGGAATTTGGGAAAAAAATCTATCTGTACATTCCTAAAATTACAGGTAACATATGTTTATTTCTTGTTTACATTTATTTTTTCCATAAATGTTAGATATTGTAAGTTTTTTTATTTATTAAAACATGTTTTAAAATAAAATAAGTATATGTTATTGTTTGTTTTAAGTTTGTTTAGTTTACTTTATCATGTTTATTGTTGTACCCCTCTCTCTTGGATTTTAATGATCACAATCACTCTCATCCTGTTCTAACTTGTTTTCAAGTGTTTTGATGCTAGGAAAATGGTTGCCCAGGAGTTGGCCCAAGAAGGCTGATAGTGGACTCTCTGAGTCCACCGGCAAACCGGTGGATTCCCACCGGCCAGCTGGTGGTCTCTAGCAGAAGCATTGCTTTCTGCCAGAGCCACCGGTCAGCCGTTGTTAGCGCACCGGCCAGCCGGTATGGGCACCAGCCAACCGGTTCTTGCCCACCGGCTAGCCGGAGGACCCAGGCAGTAGGCTTGCCCACTACCTGGTGACACCGGCCAACCAGTGGATGACCACCGGCCAGCCGGTGGAACCCAGACAGAAAGCCTGCTCTGTCTGGACCACCGGCTAGCCGGGAGCTCAGCACCGGCCAGCCGGTGGACCACCAGCCAGCTGGTGAGACACCACTGGCCCGCCGGTGTGCCCAGTCAAACTAGCCGTTGGGCATTGATAATTGTTTTAAATTGTTAATTATTTTTTGAAAAGGCAATTCACCCCCCTCTTGACATCCTCTACGACCCAACAGTTTATAACCATTACATGAATTTTAAAATGCTTATTTTTGTTCACTGAAAATTACTTTACCATGTTTACAATGTTTACCAGGTTTACCATTTTTACCATTTTTACCATCTTGACCATCTTGACCATCTTTTCCATCTTTACCATTGTTTAACATGCTTACCATATTACCAATGTTTACTATTATGTAACTCAGTACACTTTTCTATTTTCTGATTACAGTAGTATTAAAATATTTGAATTCGTATATTTTTTTCACTGACAATTACTTTACCATGTTTACAATATTTACCAGGTTTACCATTTTTTCCATTTTTTACCATCTTGACCATCTTTACCATCTTGACCATCTTCGCCATCTTTACCATTGTTTAACATGCTTACCATATTACCAATGTTTACTATTATGTAACCTAGTACACTTTTCTATTTTCTGATTACAGTAGTATTAAAATATTTGAATTTTTATATTTGTGAACTGACGTTTGTTTTTTTGATTTGAAGGATAATGACAGATCATTGAGATGATCAACCACATGATTCTGGGGAGGAGCATATTGCTGGTCATACCTCTGGGGATGAACATTCAGATTCTCCTATTACGACAAAGAGTTCAAAGGTTGGTAAACGTGGTTTCACACGTTTACCAAAATTATCACTTGCCCGTACGCAGGATCAGAGGATAGTAGTTGAGTTTGATGACGATGATATTCCTAGAGGTCCGAATGCCAAAGATTTTAAGAGTTTTCTTGCAACTCAGGCTAAGACCAAAGTAAACATTCTGTATGATGATTGGAGAGGTGTGGATAAAGCGATTATCTCTCAGTTGTGGGAGACGATTTTGGTAAGATCTTTTGTCATTGTTTGACCATTCTTTTAATGTTTCTGGTATATATAATATGTTTAACCTCTTCTTTATCAGATGAAATTTGATATTCCTGACACTGGAGGAGTTAGGAAGAAATTCTTATCGTTGGCTGCCAGGAGATGGAGGGATTTCAAATCAACCCTCACATCTAATTTAATTTATGGCCATAAGAGTCATGACAATCCATGTCATATATATCCTTTTATAGATGAAGACACATGGAGACAGTTTTTTGAAAGTAGAAAAAAAGATTCATTTCTGGTAAGGGAAATGTAAACTTTTATATACTTTCTTATATAAATGATTTTATTAATGTTTTGTTAATGATTTCTTATTCTTAAATTACAGCAAACAAGGAAATCTCATCAGGAGATCCAATCTAAAAATTTATACCCTCATAGTTTATCTCGGGGAGGGTATATATTATTGGAAGAAAAAATGATAGTGGAAAAATTTCAACAACTAAGAGCTGAGTCTTCAAGCTCTGGAGAGGTGTCCCCTCCATCCCCTCCATCTAGACATGAAAAATGGAAGAGACCTCGGAAGGGAAAAAAGGGCAATATCATTTGGAAGAATCGAGAATCGTAGCTGAGAGGATTGTAAGATATCTATTTAATTTATTTAAGTTAACTTTTTTCTTCATATAAGTTTCAATCATTACAGAAATGTTCAATTAATTAATACAGGACTCTCTTGAGGAGAAAAGTTCATAGGGGACATTTACAGCTACTGGGAGGGAAGATATTTTATTTGCAGCATTGGGAAGGCCCGAACATCCTGGTCGTGTAAGAGGATATCCGACAGGTGTATCGGTAAGAAAAGTGTTTCCACGTTCTTCAACTTCTAACATTGAGGGGGTTTATAAAAAAAATAGAATCCTTGGAGGCCGAAGTTCAAAATATTAATGCAACGATGGAAGACAAGATTAGAGATTCGGTGCAGTCTATGTTTGCAGAAATGCAAAGACAATTTCAGACTGCAGCTCCCACTCCTCCACCTCCCCCTGTTGACCCCATTATTTATCCTCCACCTCCGCCAGTAGCTCCCACTCCCCCACCTCAGCCTGCGGACCCCATTTTTTATCCTACGCCTCCGCCGCAGCTTCCTACATATTGCGAGTTGTATGTTGATGATTCTCAACATCATATAGTAGCATACAGGTTGGTATATTGTATAGGAGATACAGTTCATCATCAACAATTAGAGGTAGAGAATCAGAGGGTCACTGTACAGGATATTATAGATAGATCAGCTAGGGTACCAATACCTACATATGAGGTGGCGACAGTTGGACAAAGTATCATCCATTTTTTAGTTTGGCCATCCAGACTTCTTCGACTCATTACCATAGAGGTATGAATGTTTTATCTTTTATTTTATTTTTTTATTAATGTTGTTTTATCATTTGAAAACTACTATAATTCTCAATTTTTTTTCATAGGATTACTTAAAAGGTAAAGAAATACTGTATAGACAACAACAAAGACAACAGGCTATGACATCAGATACAGATTCTAGTGGTCTTGACAGATTGTCAAGATATTCACATTTGTTGTTGGGTTTTTATGAGTTTCCAATGGAATCTCATGTTTGTGGACGTGAAATAAGTGTGGGGATTACAAAATCTGATATCATGGAGCTTGTTACTGGAGATAAGTTGGGCATCAACGTGGTGCAAATTTTTTCCATGTAAGTCTTAACACCTTTTACCTGCGTTATATTTATTAAAAATGTATACTTATATATGTTTTGTATTAGGTATGTTTGTAAAATTTGTGAGAGGAATGAACTGACAGATGTATATGGATTCATGGACCCGCAATTGATTTCCCCTAAAGCATGTGCATTGACTAAGGAACAAAGAATGGTTTATATTGCTGAAAGATTTGAAAAGAATATAATCCAACAATGTTGGATGATGCCTTTTTGTGAGAGGTATGAAACACATTTCTCTCAAATAGTTAATTATCTTTTAACATAAAAAACCACTAACATTAAATTTCCTTTTATCAGTAATCATTGGATGTTAGGGATTTTTTTCCCAAGGGAGAAAGCTCTTTATTGGATATGCTCTGTTCATGGTGATGTGCGGGCTTGTTTTAAGAATATATTGGAAAAGTAAGTTTCAATTTCTCAATAGTTTTATATATTATAATAAATTTTAAATTTACCCCATTCGTATTATTTTCTAACAGTGCATGGGCCTACTTTCGAAAAAACACAAAGAAAAGAAATGCAAAGATCAAATATGTAAAGGCGAAGGTAAATTTCCATTTATAATTTGTACTTTTTGATTTATTACATAAAAATATAATATTGAATTTACACTCATTAAAAACACTATTGTCATGAACAACAAGGCCTCATCGAATGCGGATATTATATGTTAAGATTTATGTATGAAATAATAACAACTGGGACAGTTGTGAATTTTGACCTGGTACGATTTCCTCTTAAACTTTGCCATTATATTTCAATTTGATTTATTCATTATACACGTTAACTATCTTCTTTTTCATTTGTAGCTTTTTGATGACCCTCAACCCTATACTGCTGAAGACATCAAATGCGTACAAGTGGAGTGGTCAAATTATTTTACAGGTTTGATTGAATTTTAGTTGTTTGTAATGTAAAATGTAATTTTGAATATTGTCGTTTTAATTGTCTATTTGGTAGTTGTTTAGGTTTGATTTAGTTTTTTTATGAAGTTGATAGTGTAAGTTTTGAATGTTATATAAGTGAATGTTTAATTTTGCTTTACTTATTGTTTTGGTCTACTTTTGATGGTTCTTCTGGTATGGATTTGGGTCTGTGGGGGAGGGGTTCCCAGGGTGTGGGGGTGTGTTCAGTGGGGTTGGGAGTGTCCAGCGGTCTGGGAGGGCTGTCCGGTGGGGTGGGGGGACAGTCTTGGGGGGTGGCAGGGATGTCCAGGGGTGTGGGAAGCCGGTCCAGGGGTGTGGGAGTGCTGTCCAGGGGTGGGGGGGGGGGTTGTCCAGGGGTGTGGTGGGGGCTGTCAAGTGGGGTGAGGGGGTGAGGAGGTGCTGTTCAGGCGGGTGGGGGGTTGTCGAGAGGTGTTTGGGGGTGTCCGGGGGTCAGGGGGCCGTCCAGGAGTGTGGTGGGCGCTCCAATGGGGTGGGGGAGGCTTGTCCAAGGGGTATACATGAGGGTGGGAGCTCCAATGGGGTGGGGGAGGGCTGTCCAGGGGGTATACATGAGGGTGAGGGCTCCAACGGGGTGGGGGAGGGCTGTCCAGGGGGAATACATGAGGGTGAGGGCTCCAACGGGGTGGGGGAGGGCTGTCCATGTGGTATAAATGAGGGTGGATGCTGTCTAGTGGGTAAGTTTTATATGTTATCTATTTACATGCTTATTTTTGATGTACTTCTGTTTTTGTGGTATGATTTCTTGATTTATTTTCTGGTTGATTCTGGTGGAGAGAAGATCACTGAATTCTGTTAAAAAAAAATTGGGTTTATCACGTCAATTATTTAATAATCGACGTGATAAAATGCCTGGAAAATAGTTTATCACGTCGGTTATTTAATAACCGACGTTATAAAAGGCCTGGAAAATAGTTTATCATGTCGGTTATTTAATAACCGACATGACAAAAGGCCTGGAAAATGGTTTATCACGTCGGTTATTAAATAACCGACGTGATAAAAGGCCTGGAGAATGGTTTATCACGTCGGTTATTTAATAACCGACGTGATAAAGGGCCTGGAGAATGGTTTAGCACGTCGGTTATTGAATAACGGACGTGCTAAACGGTCTGGACAAGAATTTATCACGTCGGTTATTGACTAACCGACGTGATAAACCCCCTCCCACCGGTTTATCAGGTCGGTTATAGAATAACTGACATCATAAACCCCCCTCCCCCGGTTTTTCACGTCGGTTTTATATGAACCGATGTGATAAACCACGCTCAGCACGATTTATCACGTCGATTCTTATAGAACGGACGTGATAAACCACCCTCACCCAAGTTTATCACATCGGTTCTATATAAACCGACGTGATAAACCCCCTCACCCCTGTTTATCACGTCAGTTGTTTAAGAACGGACGTGATAAACCATTTTCCAGGCCGTTTATCACGTCGGTTCTTCGATAACCAACGTGACAAACCATTCTCCAGGCCTTTTATCACGTCGGTTCTAAAATAACCGACGTGATAAACCATTCTCCAGGCCCTTTATCACGTCGGTTCTAAAATAACCGACGTGATAAACATCGCGATTTTATGCTTTTTGACGTCGGTTTTTAAATAACCGACGTCAAAAACCTTATTTATAACGTCGCACGTATTAACGTCGGCTAGAAACCGACGTAAAAAATTAAAAATAACCGATGTAAACAACATTTTCTACACTAGTGACTGTTCCGTTTGTTTCCCAACAGCTTGATCAACATATCATAGTTCAACTTGAAGAAGATATTTATTGGGTCAGAGTGGATGTTGAAGGAGAAACGATCGATTTGCATGCTTAATGAAAGGAATAATTTTTTTCCTGCTATAAAGTATTGAATGTCCTAGGATATCATAAATTATCTAACCATTTTATAAATCCTTGTATGTTTTAATCCTCACTTTTGGACGTTTATTCAGTTATAAATATTTAGGGTGATTTTACTCTTGGTATATTGATGTTATTGTCGGTGTATCTTCCCTTTGAGGCATTCTTCATCTGGTTCATGTGATGCTTCAATTTTTATTAATTCAATCTGAAATTTGGCTATACATTGATTAGTTTTGTACATAATTTGTATATCTGTTTTGTTAACTTTATGATTTTTTTAAATTCATTCACAACTAATTATTCAATCCATTTTTGTTTGATTAACAATTGTACAAGTTTGATTTTTTAATGAACAATCCAATTTATCTTTTAGAAACTTTGGATAGTCCCCTTACTAATGTTTTCTATGATTATAGGCATGTTAGGGGAAGAGGCAGCAGATCCACATCATCCATATGAGGCATCTACGTCTCAGGGTCGAGGTATGTTTGAATTTCATTGTCTCTATTTTTTATTTAATTGATAAACACACACACACACATATATATATATAACATCTGTCAAATTATATATAAAATTTCAATATGATTATACTCCATTGCTTCTTCCTCTAACAAGAGAGGCCCCAGTCATGGCATTTTATCATGGAATTCCAACATGACGATTGATTTTTCCTTTGATGAGGTATTTCATCTTGTGGGACCGAATTCCACTGCATGTTTTCATCATATGGGTCATATCATACATGACCCACATCGATTTCCATTGACCATGCGTGACTAGGATTCTATCTCTCAGGACACATTAGATCGTCTTTGAAGGGAGGTTCAGGTAAGAAGACCATTTTACTTTATTCTCTATGTATAAACAATACTATTATGTGTAATTTTTTTATTTAATAGAAAAATTTGAAATTATTCCCTGATGATTTTCGGCCCGTGTGAATGAGAAAATGTCATAACATGTGGAAAGACTATAAAGTCAAAGTGAAGAGGGACCACTTGGTACCAAATGTGGGTGGTGCAGACATTCTTGAAAAAGTCCCGAGAGTTGTCCTCCGGGCTCAGTGGCATGACTGAGTTGCATATTGGTCTACTGAGGGTGTTGCGGTTTGTATATTTATTTTGGTGTATATATATTTTTGGTAATGTGTGATTTGTTTGAAATTTGAATGAATTGAATGTTGGAGGTGTCAGTATGCCATTCTGAGAATCGATCGTTGCAGGGACCACTTCATAGGCTTGGGACTCATCACGTTTCTCAGATCCGACATGAGGTATTTATTATTCATATTTTAATTTATTAATTAAAATGGGTTTTGTGTTTATATTCTATTCATATACAGTTTCGAGAGCAAGGTGCACCAACTGATAAAATGTCATTGTGGATGAGGACTCGTGATCACAATGATCCAGCAGCTGCAGCATTGGTAGTAAGTGAATATACTTAACAATACCTACATAAATCTATATATTAACATATATATGTATATATATTTAAATATTTCACAGGCTCAATTTGAAGCTGAGTTAGAACATCTGCCAGAGGACCAGCGACAACATCACATGCGAAAGGATGAGATATTTCATCGCATTATTGGTCGGGAAGGGCATGAATATAAAGGGATTCCTCGTTATGTATTTTTATGCGCTACATTTGTCGGTCCTATTGTTGCTCATATGACACATCAATTGTTAGATTTTGAGGCATGGTTGTGCGCTTCCGAGGAGGTAAATGCGCAATTGACCGCTGAGGTTAGAGTACTGCAGGAATATGTCCATCCAGGTGATGGTGCAGGGGATCATACGACGGATGTTTATAATTTATTTATTTATTTAATTTATATTATTTTTGTTATGAAAAAATCCATAATGTTTATTTGTTGTAGTCTCCTGGCCCACCGGATGGAGGTAGTAGTGATGACCACGCATGACGCATCATATTCACGAGGTGTGTTTTAATTTTTACTGGTGGGGTTGTTATTGATGTATAGGTTGGGTTTCTAGTGATATTTTTTGTGATTTGGGGGTATCGTGTGTGTTTTGTCCGGACGCAATGTTCGTGTGCACGAACTGATAAGTAACCATGAAACTGATTAATGATTTGGATTTTTTTGTTCATTTACTTATTTATTGTTTTTAAATTTCATGTTCTGAAATAGTTTTGAAAAAACCATGTGATTCATAATATAAACCATGAAACTTGTTTTTGATGATTGAGCTCAGGTTCCCTATTTGTAGTCCTCGAACACCCCCCCCCCCCCCCCCGCACCCCCGGACAGCCCGCCACACCCCCCAAACAGCCCTCCCCCCCCCCACGGACAGCACCATGCACCGTAGACAGCCCCCTCCCCCCCTGCACCCCCGGAAAGCCCCCCCCGCTCCCCCTCGGACAGCACCCCCTCCCGGAAAGCCCCCCCTCAGATAGCTCCCCCCCCCCCCCGCACCACCGGACAACCCCCACCCCCGGACATCACCCCTCACCCCGAACACTCCCCCCCCACCCCCTGACAACCCGCCTCACCCCCAGGCAGCCTCCCTGCACCCCCCAGAGAGTCCCCCTCCACCCCCAGATAGCACCCCCACCCCGGACATCCCCCCACCCACTCCTGAACCCCCCCCCCCCCCCCTCACACCCTCAGACAGCACCCCCACACCTCCCGGATAGCCCCCCACCCCCGGACACCACCCCCCACCCCGGACAGCCCCCACCCCCGGAAAGCACACTGCACCCCCAGACAACCCTCCCCCCACCACCCCAAGACAACACCCCCACCTCAGACAGTCCCCCCCACCCAGACGTCACCCCCACCCCGGACAACACCCCCCCCCCACCCCGAACAGCCCCCCGCACACCCCAGACATCCCCCCGGCACCCCCAGACCGCCCGCCCCACCCCCGGAATCCTGGTGAATCCCAAGCATCATGCATAAACAGAAATAAAAATAAAACAATGGTTATAGAATCATCCACAGCTGACCTTGACATCTTATCCCAAACCAGGATTCCATGTCAATTGAGATTATAATGTAACACTCGCAATCATCACTACCCAAACACACACACCCACTGAGGATCATTCTATCAATACGTCACCCACTCGAGTCCTTAGTTTCTATATGTATGAAGATGAATTCCTATTGGGATCCTCAGAAATAGTATACTAGTTGAGAAACCCCTCATGGAATCCTAAAAGGGTGCGTTAGGGGGTCAAAACCACCCGAACGACCTCTAAATGCCATGAAATCATACAAAAATAACCACCATGTGAATTGTGAAATGGTTGGGTAGACGGGACATCAATCGGAGGTGCCGTTTGACCGCGGTGACTGGAATCTCGTTTCTTAAGTAATAAATGACCAAAACAACATATCACAGTTGAATTCAGAGCAAATTTGCTCCAAATGACCCAAAACCACATTAAAATGATAGGTATATTATTCTTGACATGCAGGAGGAGACGTCACATCCATCGGACGTGCGGTGTGCACGATACGACCGAATGTGTCTTTTTCAGCAGTTCAGCATGCTCTTAAAGGGCACGATGGGTGGCCAAAACCACCAGAACGACCTCAAAATTCCATGAAATCGGACGACAACAACCACGGTGTGAATTGTGAAATGGTCGGGTAGACTTCACGTCAATCGGAGGTGTCGTTTGACCACAGTGACCAGAAATGTGTTTTCGGAGTCATAAAAGACCAAAACGGTGTGTCACAGTTAAATTTAGAGAAAACGTGCTCTGAATGACCTGAAACCACACGATAATGATAGAAATATTAGTTGTGACATGAAAAAAAAAAGATGGTACGTCCATCGGACGTGCAGTGCGCGTGGTACGACCGAATGTGTCATTTTCAGCAGTTCGACGCGCTCTAAAAGGGCGCACTGGGTGGTCAAAACCACAAGAAACACCTCGGAATTCCATAAAATCATACAAAAACAATCGCAGTGTGAATTTTAAAATGGTTGGGCAGATGGAACATCAATCAGAGGTGTCATTTGACCGCGGTGACCGGAAACGTGTTTCCGGAGTCATAAAAGACCAAAACGGCGTGTCACGATCGAAATCAGAGAAATTGTGCTTCGAATGACATGAAAACACATGAGAACGATAGGAATATTATTTGTGACTCATAATAGGATACGACACATCCATCGGACATGCGGTGCACGCGGTACGATCGAATGTGTCATTTTCACTAGTTCGGTGCGCTCTAAAAGGGCGTGATGGGTGGTTAAAACCATCTGAACGACCTCAGAATTCCATGAAATCATATGACAACAACCACGATGTGAATTTTAAAATGGTCGGGTAGACATCACATCAATCAGAGGTTCCATTTGACCACGCTGACTGGAAATGCGTTTCCGGAGTCATAAAAGACCAAAATGAAGTTTCACGGTCAAATTCGGAGAAAACATGCTCCGACTGACATGAAACCACACGAGAATGATAGTAATATTATTCGTGACATGAAGGAGGAGACAGAACATCCATCAGACGTGTGGTGCGTGCGATACGATCGAATGTGTCGTTTTTAGCAGTTCAACCTGCTCTAAAAGGGCGCTCTGGGTGGTCAAAACCACCCGAACGTCCTCAGAATGACCTGAAATCATACGACAAGAACCACAGTCTGAATTGTGAAATGGTCGGGAAGATGACACATCAATCAGAGGTGCCCTATGACCGCGGTGACAAGAAACACGTTTCCAGAGTCACAAAAGACCAAAACGGCATGTCACGGATGAATTCAGAGCAAATGTGCTCCGAATGACCAGAAACCACATGAAAATGATAGGAATATTATTTGTGACATTCATTAGGAGACGAAACATCCATTTGACATGTGGTGCGTGCGGTACGACCGAATGTGTCGTTTTCAGCAGTTCGGCGTGCTCTAAAAGGGCACACGGGGTGGTTAAAACAACCCGAACGACCTCAGAATTCCATGAAATCATACGAAAAGAACCTATGTGCGAATTGAAACATGTTCAGAAAAACAACACATCAATCGGAGGTGTTTTTTGACAACAGTGACCGAAAATGCGTTTCTGGAGTGAAAAAAACCAAAACGGCGTGTCACGGTCAAATTCATTGAAAACGTGCTCTGAATGACCAGAATCCACACAAGAACGATTTAAATATTATTAATGACATGAAGGAGGAGACAACACATTCATCGGACGTGCGGTGCATGCGGTATGACCGAATATGTTGTTTTCAGCAGTTCGGCGCGCTCTAAAAGGGCACACTGGGTCGTCAAAACCACCCGAATGACCATGGAATGCCATGAAATCATACGACAACAACCATAGTGTAAATTGCTAAATGTTCGGGCAAAAGGCATGTCAATCGAAGGTTCAGTTTGACCGCGGTGACCGGAAACGCGTTTCCGGAGTCACAAAAGACCAAAATGGAGTGTCACGGTCTAATTCAGAGCAAACATGTTCCGAATGATCTGAAACCACATGAAAAAGATAGAAATATTATTAGTGACATGCAGGAGGAGACGACACATCCATCAGATGTGTGGAACACGTGATACAACCGAATGTGTCGTTTTTAGCAGTTCAGCATGCTATCAAAGGGCGCGGTGGGTGGTCAAAACCACCTGAACGACCTTGGAATGCCATGAAATCAAACAAAAACAGCCATGGTGTAAATTCTGAAATGGTCAGGTTGAAGGCATGTCAATCGAAGGTTCCGTTTGACCGCGGTGACTGGAAACACGTTTTCAGAGTCATAAAAGACCAAAATAGCGTGTCACAATTGAATTTAGAGAAAAAGTTCTCCAAATGACCAAAAACCACACGAAAACGATAGTAATATTATTTGTGAGATGCAGAAGGAGACGTCGCATCCCTCGGACATGCGGTGTGCGCAGTACGACCGAATGTGTCGTTTTCAGCAGTTCGGCGCGCTCTAAAAGGGCGCGCTGGGTGGTCAAAACCACCCGAAGGACCTTAGAATTCCATCAAATCATAATATAACAACTACGGTGTGAATTTTAAAATTTTCGGGTAGACGGCACATCAATCGGAGGTGTCGTTTGACCGCGGTGACCGGAAATGCATTTCCGGAGTCATAAAAGACCAAAACGGCGTGTCACAGTCGAATTCGGAGAAAACGTGCTCCGAATGATCTGAAACCACATAAGACGGATAGGAATATTATCCGTGACATGCAGGAGGAGACGAAACATACATTGGACGTGCGGTGCGTGTCGTACGACCGAATTTGTCGTTCTCAGCAGTTCGGCGCGCTCTAAAAGGGCGCGTTGGGTGGTCAAAACCACCATAACAACCTCGAAATGCCATGAAATCATACGACAACAACCGTAGTGTGAATTGTGAATTTTTTAGGTAGATGGAACATCAATCAGAGGTGACGTTTGACCGTAGTGACCGGAAAAGTGTTTCGAGAGTCACAAAAGACCAAAACGGCGTGTCATGGTCGAATTCAGAGAAAACGTGCTCCAAATGACCTGAAACCACAAAAAAACGATAGGAATATTATTCGAGACATGAAGGAGTAGACACCACGTCCATCAGACGTTTGGTGCACACGGTACAACCGAATGTGTCGTTTTCAGCAGTTCGACGCGCTCTAAAAATGCGCATTGTGGGGTCAAAACCACACGAATGACCTTGGAATTCTATGAAATCATACTACCACAACCACAATGTGAATTTTGAAATGGTCGGTCAGAAGGAACATCAATCGGAGGTGTTGTTTGACCGCGGTGACTGGAAACACGTTTCTTGACTCAAAAAAGACCAAAACGGCGTGTCACGGTCGAATTCAGAGCAAACATACTCCGAATGACCTGAAACCACACGAAAACGATAGGAATATTATTTGTGACATGTAGGAGGAGACGTCGCATCCATCGGACGTGCAGTGCGCGCAGGACGACCAAATGTGTCGTTTTTAGCAGTTCAACACGCTCTAAAAGGGCGCGTTGGGTGGTCATAACCACCCGAACGACCTTGGAATTCTGTGAAATCATACTACAACATCCGCGGTGTGAATTGTGAAATTATTGGGTTGACGACACGTCAATCGGAGGTGTCTTTTGACTGTGGTGATTGGAAATGTGTTTCCGGAGTTATAAAAGACCAAAACGGCTTGTCACGGTCGAATTCAGAGAGAACGTGCTCCGAATGACCTGAACCCACATGAGAACAATAGAAATATTATTCCTGACTTGTAAGAGGATAGAGAACGTCCATCGGACTTGCGATGCACGGTACGACTGAATGTGTCATTTTTAACAGTTTGGCGCGCTCTAAAAGGGTGCGGTGGGTGGTTAAAATGACCCGAATGAACATGGAATTCCATGAAATCATACGAATACAACTGCAGTGGGAATTTTAAAATGTTCGGGTAGACGAAAGGTCAATCGGAGGTGTCATTTACCCGCGGTGACCGGAAACGCATTTCCGAAGACATAAAAGACCAAAACGGCGTGTCACTGTCGAATTCAGAGAAAACGTGCTCCAAATGTTTTAAAACCACATTAGAATGATAGGAATATTATTCATGACATGCAGGAGGAGACGACACATCCATCAGACGTGCGGTTTGATCAGTACGACCGGATGTGTCATTTTCAGCAGTTCGGTGCGCTCTAAAAGGGAGCGTTGGGTGGTCAAAACCACCCGAATGACCTCAGAATGCCATGAAATCATACGAAAACAACTATAGTGTGAATTTTGAAATGTTCGAGTAGAAAGAACGTAAATTGGAGGTGTCGTTTGACCACGGTGACAGGAAACGGGTTCATAGAGTCAAAAAAGACCAAAACGGTGTGTCACGGTCGCATTTAGAGAAAACATGCTCCGAATGACCTGAAACCACATGAAAATTATAGGAATATTATTCGTGACATGCAGGAGGAGTCGGAACGTCCATCAGGCATGTGGTGCGTGTGATATGATTGAATGTGTCATTTTCAGTAGTTTGGCGCACTCTAAAAGGGCGCACTAAGTGGTCAAAACCACCCGAACGACCTCAGAATGCCATGAAATCATACGACAACAACTGTAGTGTTAATTGTGAAATTTTCGGGTAGATATCATGTCAATCGGAGGTTCCGTTTGACCATGGTGACCGGAAACACGTTTCTGGAGTCAAAAAAGCCCAAAACGGCGTGTCACGGTCGAATTCAGAGAAAACGTGCTCCGAATGACCTGAAACCACATGAGAATGATATGAATATTATTCGTGACATGTAGCAGGAGACGAAACATCCATTATATGTGTGGTGCGCATGGAAAACATTCCTTTTTAGACAATAAAACACATTCAAAAACTAAAGCAAAGACTCCAAAATAAGAAAAACAAATTTACAAATGATAAAATTTATTAAATTAGTGGGTTTTAATTATTATAGCATCAATGTGATGTCAGATTTCATTTTATTATATCTATATAATAACTGAATAAATATTTCAAATTTATGTTTCTTTTGTTTAATTATTTTCTTTTTATATTATTGTAGGTTTCTAAAGCAGATGGATGTGGATCGTTGAAGCACGTCTATCATTTATTGTTTATGATGATCTTGATGTTTATGGTGTTTAGATTTGTTTTCCATTTTTTTATAATTTATATGCTGTTTTTTTATTTTGTACCATGACATTTAAAAAAAAAATACTTCCAGTTTAGCGACCGCTAGAGGCGGTCCCTGTAGGCCGACATTCAGCTGGCTTCAGCGACCCCCTGTGGCGGTCGCAGGAGGGAGACATTCGGCCAGCTTTAGCGGCCGCCATTGGCGGTCACTGTGAGGTCTCTATAGGCCTATAACGACCGCCAATGGTGGTCGCTATAGTCCGAATGTTTAGTAGTGGAACATGGTCAGCGGTCGACCCTCATTTGTATCTATCCATACAAGGAAAATAAGAAATAGATACTGTGTTTCAAAAAAGGTCAACAACTATCCCTTATTCACCACTCCACTACCATTTTGATCCAGATCCAAGGCACCATGATTCACATCTTTACACTCCCTGATGTTCAAGTGTAATTCCAACACACTATGTTTTACACCTCCATGCATATATGTTCATTAAGAAGGCGGGTCAATAATTTTGGGATGTCATTCTCTTATCATTACATTGACCCTAGTGTGTGCCTCCCTATACTATAGAAACCCCATCGTTACTCCTTGTTTCCCACATCGAGCACCACTCATGTGGGCTTAGTAGTTTTGGTGGGGCGTGTACTGGTTCAGCTATACCACACCGGCCTTTCATCCTACATGACATTAAACTATAATCACATAACTACATGTGGCTTGATTCTCATCATCATGATATACGCAGGAACACCCAACCACTTTTCATTGGGACCAACCTAACTATCTCCTTGACACATGATGTTAAACTGAAATTTTACCATGAACAAGTTTATGATTCCCCATGTTAACTATGTGATGTGTTAGCTTCCTTGATGAAGAGGATTCACCCTAATAGCCTTGGTATCTAAGAACACTATGTTCGAGAACTAAGTTTGGCTTGATTATCATCCACATGGGATATGTAGCGACTCCCGGGAATTTGGCCTTGGGCCTACCCCAGGTTCATTAACCCTGCTGGCCCCTCATCCCTAATTATGGTCCAGGCCCCATGAACTTAAACTAAGAGCCTACAGTCTGTGCAACATGACATTAAATTTTCTGCCTCAGTCTTGGAAGTATGACCTTAAAAATTTTTGAAACATCCTAGCCATATGATTTTAAACTATTCCTTTCATCATCTGTATCCGTATGATGTAAAACTACAAGGCATTCCTGGTCTTCAATAGAGTTTTCCTGTTTAGAAATAGGAATGATCCCTGATTGGACTGATGCGCTCACCTCATGTTATTTCATCATGGTGGAATAATTTATTGAGTGTTAGAATCTATTTGAACAACCCATAAATCCACCCTCCATGCATTCTGTTCCATTTATTTGGACCCTCATCCTCTTTCATGCCTGAAGGAACCCCCTAACAGTTTGGATGCTCAGCCTATGGCACGCCCACTATCCAGGGCCAATGTTCTGAAAGACTATGGATGAAATTTCACGGGAAGACCCATGTTTCGAACATGGTCAGCGGTCAACCCTCATTTGTTATACCCATTTCTGGATAATGCAATAAGGTTACTTTGTTTCGAACACGGTCAGTAGTTATCCTTAATTTTCATTGCATCCCTATAGTGTTCCGAATTTTGGGTATTGTGATTCCCACTTTCTACTCCACTCTATTCGAATTTAGTCTAACACCCCTAGAGTTACCCCAATCATGCATTAGAGCACATTGGGAAAAGAATGTCAGTTGTCCAGAGAGCCCTGTTCTCTAGCTATGACCTGTCTCTTTTAGGAAACTCTTAATGTTGATCGAGGTCCCATTATGAGCCCATCACTTATTCAGTTGTTTAGCAATATCATATAGGTGAATAACCTTATATTACATATTTTTTCCTGCACCGAGCATGGATCACACGAGATTAAATATTTAGTCGGTTATTTCCTCAATGCGACCGAGATACAATGGACCCCATGGTAGGAGTTTTCCTCAGAATGCAGCATGCCTCTCCCTTCTCATCCTCATTTGAAGCTATTCTTAGAAGGTAATTTGTTGCCAGTGGAAAACAAGTCTCTAAGATATTACAAATTCCTCCATACATGATCCAAGATCGTATTCAATTTCTAATTCTTTGATTTGACTGGTCATAGAGTCTAAAAGGAGTTACAGTTTAGAAGTTATGGTCATTCGATGTTGGGCTATAAAAATAGTTTGTGGAGCCCATTCACAAATCTCCCTCCGCAATCGCGGAGTAGAGGAACAAGATTGTAGCCTCCGCATGCCCCACAAAGGTCGTGAAGGTCGACTCCGTGGTTACGAAGAACTTTAGGGAACTTGACCGGAGCCCACCGTGAGCACCACGATGGTCGATGACGGTCAACTCTATGATTATGATAAACTTGAGGGAAATTCCTCTTGTTGCGGAGCGAGATTTCCTTCATGGTGTGCTTTTCTCTTCACTGTACGCATTTGTGCTTCACGACATGCTCTATCAACCTCCATTGCCTATAAAAAGCTGGATCACCCCCCTTCATAAGGACAAGCATGCTACCCCTTGGGTGGCCGATCTCCCATTTCATAGAGATCCCGAGCTTTTCAATGTGATTCCCTTCTCAATGGACTCTTCCCTTTGCGAAGGATGGAGCCCCATTGGGTTGGTTGAGGCTCCATGAGCTGCTTCACTCTGTGAGCCCTTTGCTCCATGAGCGTCTTTGATATACTATATCTTTTTATCAATGATCCCATTTGCTCTGTGAGCCCCTTTGATCCACAATCTTCTTTGCTATGCCATCTCCTTTCACCCACATGCTGCTGTTCTCTATGAGCTCCTTTGCTCTGCTAGCCCATTTTCTTTGCAGAGCCTTATCCTTTGGGAATATCCTACCTTCATGCCCACCGATCCATACCGCATGGGCTGCACCCCAACACCCCTACTCGAGATCAGTGATGGGCTGTGGTCTCAGCCCTCCCGTTCAGTACCTTCACTTCCGTCATTGACCCCCATGGAAAATGGACAGTCGCACGGTGACCTTTTCAGACCCGAACTTCGACATTTTCCATTGCGCCATTATGTGAAACCTCCTTCCACCTATGGAATACCATGATTTGATATACTCCTCCACACTCCATGAAACACCTTGATTTGACATATTCCTCTAGGTCTGTTTCCCATCACATGAGTTGAGATTCTCATCATCAATTCCCTAAGTACATTGAGTCTAACCATTCCTCATGCAACTCCTCCAAACCCCATCATCTGACTCCTATGCCAGGTCGAAGAAGAAAGGTCCTCTCTTACGTAAGTCCCAACACCAACAATTTCTGGGAACCTTTTTCCTAATAGTCCTCTCTACATGACTATAAAATGTAGCACACCCTGTGTTTCAATAATAGGATTCCTCTTGTTCCAAACAAGAGATACCTTATACACCAAGCATAAGATTCCAATAGTCCAATCTATATGACTTTAAACTATAGTAATCCCTATGTGACCAATATAGAATTATTCAAAAGAGATGCCTTATGTCCCAAGCATAAGATTCCAATAGTCCTCTCTACATGACTACAAACTGTGGCAGACCCTATGTTTCAAACATAGGATGCCTCTTGCTCCAAACAAGAGATGCCTTATGCACTGAGCATAAGATGCCAATAATCCTATCCATATGACTTTAAACTGTAGTCTTCTCTATGTGACCAACATAGGATGCCTCACAAGAGATTCCTTATGAAAAAATCATAAAATGTCAAAAGTCCTCTCTACATTACTATAAAATACAGTACACCGTATGTGACAAGTATATGACTCCTCTTTCTCTAAACAAGAGATGACTTATACTCCAAGCATAAGATTCCAATAGTCTTCTCTACATGACATTAATCTCTAGTACACCCTATACGAAAAATATAGGATGCCACTTTCTCCAAACAAGATATTCCCTATGCACCAAGCATAAGATTCCAATAGTCCTCTCCACATGAGTTTAAACTATAGTACACCCTATGTGAAAAACATTGGATTCCTCTTGCTCCAAAAAAGAAATGCGTTATGATCCAAGCATAAGATGATAACAGTCTTATCTACATGACTATAAACTACTGTACTACCTATATGAAAAATATATGATGCCTCTTTCTCTAAACAAGAGATGCATTATGATCTAAGAATAAGATTCCAACAGTTCTCTCTACATGACTATAAACTGTAGTGTGCCCTATCATCCAATAATAGGATGCCTCTTGTTCCAAATAATATATGTCTTATGTACCAATCCGAAGATGCCTCATTCCATGATTAAAGTGGAATAAATAAAAGAGCATTGGAATCCGTTCAAACATTTTATCACTTCACCTCTTGCTTCGTGTATCCTACATTCAGATCTTCATCCCCTTTCATGTCTGAAGGGACCCCCTAAAGGCCTGGTCCCCTGCCACCTAGGCTTACCTACTGTTCTGGGCCAACACCTTGGAAGAATTTGGACAACACCTCGAGTCATGTAATATGTTTTGAACACAATAAACAATCAACCCTCATTTGTTTTTCCCCATTTCAAGCTAACGAAATATGGATGTTGTGTTTCGAACACAGTCAACAGTTATCCTCCATCATCACATCACTGTCACTGTGTTCTGAATGTCAGGCATGTGGTTCACACATTTAATCTCCCTTTGTTCGGTCTGATTCCACCTCCCTTGGCATTATCCCGCTTGTGTACTTGCGCATACGTGTGGCCCCAAATATATGTCTCAACCAATCAGTGAGTTGGGATTCCCTAATGGAAATACATGAGAAAGACACTCGGGTAGCTTTCTTGCGTAAGTTCCATCCACCATTTCCTCTCCTTAGTGGGACACAAGAATCATCCTTACATAAGCTTCATCCACCATTGCTGCTACATAGCATCACACGGACAGCTTCCTTGCGTAAACCCTATACACCATTGTCTATCATTAACGGCACACGGGTAGCTTCCATGAATAAGCCCCATTCACCATTATCGCTCCTTAGCAGCACTAGAGAAACTTCAATGTGCCTGCCCCATTCACAATTTCCACTCTTTAGCGGCACCCAGGAAGATTCCATGTATAAGCCCCATTCACCATTACTGCACCATAGTGGCACTAGGGAAGCTTTAATGCGTACGCCCCATCCACCGTCGTCGCTCCATAGCGGCACCCGGGAAGCTTCCATGCGTAAGACCCACCCACCGTCTTCGCTTCTTAGAAGCACATGGGAAACTTACATGTGTAAGCACCATTCTCCATTGTATCTCCTTAGAGCCTCCCAGGAAGCTTCCATGCGTAAGCCTCATTCCCCATTATTTCCCCTTTAGCAGTAGTCAAGAAGCTTCCATATGTAAGCCCCATTCACCATTGTCGCTCCATAGCAGCACCAGGGAAGCTTCCATGCGTAAGCCCTATCCACCGTCGCCGCTCCTTTGTGGCACCCGGGTAGCTTCCTTGCATTAGCCCTATTCATCATTACCACTCCATGGTGGAACACGAGCATCTTCCATTGGTAATCCCCATTCGCCATTGCCGCTCCATAGTGGCACCCAGGAAGCTTCCTTGCGTAAGCCCCCATTAGACATTTCATATCCATAGATACACACAAGAATCTTCCTTGCGTAACCACATTCACCATTTCCTCTCCATAGTGGTACATTTGAAGCTTCCTTGTGTAAGCCCCTTTTGCCATCATCGCTCCATAGTTGCACCTGAACATCTTCCTGCATAAGCCCTATTCGTCATTGCTGCTCCATAGCAGCACTTGGGTAGCATCCTTGCGTAAGCCCCATCCACCACCGCTACTCCTTAGTGGCACTCAGGCAACTAACCAAGTGTAAGCCCTACTCCACTTCCCATAGATGCACCTTTCGTGACATGATCATTTGGTCATTGATTCCAATTGTTATTCACCCCGAGCATGACTCATGTGGTCTTAGAGTAAGAATCGACCATGAAATACTTCCTGGTCTTCCTTAGCGTGTAAACACCAAACCATCCCAAACAATATAGATTTTGATCCTTTCCAAGGTAGGGTATGTAGGAGGCCTCCCGGAGGTTAAATCCCAACTACCATTTGTCCCTACCCCCTTCATGTCAATTCACCAACCGTTCTTAAACTACGTGGACTTTGATCCTTACCAAGGTAATGTACGTAAGAAGCCTCCCTGAGGTTCATTCCCAACACTCAATTGTTTCGGCCACCCTTCATGTTGATTTACCATTGTCCTGCATGATATTAAAATGCATGTCCCCTTCTCCCCACATGAAGATAAACTACATAAACCCCATCCTGAACTACGTGGGATTTGATCCCTATCTCCTAGGCAGGTTACATAGGAAGCTTACATGAGGTTCAAACCCATCCAGCGGTAAGCCATTGTAACCCCATCCAGCGGTAAGCCATTTTAACCCCATTCAACAGTAATCCATTGTGATCCCCATCCAGTGGAAAGTCATTGTGATCTTTATCCAGTGATAAGTCATTTTGAACCCCACCCAATGGTATGCTATTGAAGTTCCCTTCATTGGAACACACATCTCTAGTCCACCCCCATGGTGTTTGACTAACCTAGGATTCTAACCACATGTAAGCCCTAGTATATCGTCATGTTATTGTCCTCTGATCACACCTCGATTCCATAACCCATACGGAACTATGTGGACATAGATTCCCTGTTAAGGGGCTATGTAGGAAGCCTCCCAAGGGTTTCATCCCATCACTCAGGTCCCATCATGGTCTCTCCCTCTAGCCTCTATGTTTCTGGAATGTCATGCCTTAGTCCGGAGGTTACACTTCCTCCTGGTATCATCCATGCATCCTTTCTCATGGGCCACCTCTTAAGGTGTCCCATCACCTCCCCGAACTACACATACTTTGATTCCCTACCATGGGGATATGTAGGAAGTCTCTTCGAGGCTCAAGCCCAACATCACCATCATCGTCATGTTGGTTCTATATCATTCCCCATCCACTTCATTCAAGCCCCCATATGCATCCAAATTCCAACCAAGGCCTCCACATCTCGGTGGGATAATGTCATCCACCTCCTTACTGCTCATAGTTGTACATGGGCTATTAACCATGCATAAAACTCATTACATCGTCAGTTAGTTGTCCTCTATTTACACCCTAATTCATCCCCCCATTCAAACTAGATGGGTTTCAATCCATGTCATCTTCATAGGGTAGGTAGGAAACCTCCATGTGGTTCAATCCCAGGTAATGGCAAACCTTGGTGTCCCCCATTTTGGGGTTCACTCTCCCTGATCCTCCCTCAGTGGTGTCCAGATCAACCTTCACAGTGTGACATATTCCTTTTATGGGACACACCACCATGTGTCTATTCTCGTTTAGTGTTCTGACAAATCCATTTGATGTTCCCTTTCTAGGGTGAATTATTTCTGATCTGCCCTCAGTGGTGTCCAAATCATCCTTCACGGTGTGATTTCTACCCTCTATGGAACATACCATCCCAGATCCTTCCTCATTCGGCATCCAGATCCTTCTATCTGGTAAGCCTTCAAGGTGTTCCCTCCAAGGGATGTTTGAATCTGATCCGTCTCTATTGGACGTTCTGATCACTCTCATGCAATCTCTACAAGATGTCAAACTCTTGGCCTCACTCATGTTAAACATGAGATGCCTAAGGAAAAACTCTGAAGACACGCCATTAGTGTAACCGTCTCCACAAGATATTAAACATGCGACATACCATGTGTTAAACATGGGAAGACGAGGAAAACCTTAGAGACATGCCATCGGCATAAGATACCCCGCAACTTGCGTCGAATGCCTCGGGTTCTACACCCTTTAGATTCCCTCTTATGAGGAAGAATACTAGTTCCCCAATATCCACGCATCCAATGATGCCCCGACTTGCCTTATGTTGTCATCTACTCCGACCGAAGGTTTCTGCCATGTCAATACCACATGGAATGTCCCGACGGAAGTAGTGTAATTAATCGGTGTCCATTAATATATGGCACCGAGAATGAGATTCACGAACAACATCTTAATCATTAAGAGATCCCCAAACTAGGTAACAAGTTTCGAGGAGGAATCCACAGAAGGAGGAACTGATATCACATCATCCCATTTTGATCGAGGGGAAAACGTACCTGAATAAGCGACGGATGTGGCTTGCCTTTGGAAAGCGGTAAGGTGGGGTGGGGGAATATGAGCATCATCAGTAGACAGATGCGTGCCCCAACGAATGAAGCCGAAAAACCCATGGGAATAATAAGAAATATTTAACAAACTTTCTCTTCAATCATTTATCATTCAGTGTTATTATATTTTAAAGATAAAATTTAACATGTAAATTATTTCAGAAAAGAGGAAACCTCTGGGTGTCCCATTTATTCAATCCAGGTTATTCAAAAAGAAACCTCACAAAATTTCATTTCAGAAAAAATCAATTGTTTTACATTTATAACCATTTCTATAACACTATGGTTATACTAGGCTCACTCACATGGGTGTAAATTTACCAATCGATAAGGCACCCATACACCATACTGTTGGAATTTCGCTCCCATTTATCACATTCAAATTTCCATTTAGTGTATCAAAATTAGCATCCCTATTTTAATTGTTTGAATACATGAGTTACCCCTTTTCTCAGTTATATGGTTCCCATACACCTTACAAATAAAACTTTCTCCCTTCGAAAATGCAACCAATCAATTTTTATTCTCATTCATCCATTTACATATCAAAACATCTCTCGCATGTTTTCATAAGATTTAATACAACAACATGATATAACACAGAATCCTGGCATAACATCAAAACATGCTAATATTATAAACAACATGTCATATAATCATATAAACATGTTATATAAGAATACATGCAAAAGCAGATCAAAACATGGCATTCTAACCAAGGAACACAATCCAAATTAGCATGCATCATACTAATGAAACTACATGGCATGTTATATGCATGAAATGTGAATATCAAGGTTCCTAATATGTTCTTGTAATGCAACTTCCTTTCCATAACAGACCATAAATTTTTTCAATATTCTCAAAATCTATAAGCAGTGGAAAATACACCAGTCACTCAATGTGAAATCATATCAACTGTAACCACAAATAGTATAAGCATCAATTCCCATCCCAGGCCACTTGGTTATTTCCCTTTCATAGAGGGATCGTTCCCAAGCATAGATATTAACTGAGAATTGAATCTTTCCTAGTATCCTGTCTACCAACCCAAAATAGAAAGATAAAGGAATTAATAGAACATTGGTACTCTAATACCACTTTGTAATGTACCGACCCTGCTTACCCTTGAACTGGTAGACGAATCTATCCCCACATGACCTCAAGAACATTTCCCCGTATGCTTGTGGCAGCTAACTAGTAGTGAGGGTCTATGGATAGCTAGTGGGGAGACTATACCCTCATATTCAGAGTGCACATCAAAAAAAGATAATAATTGAAGAAGATATAAAACAATAGTCAACTGAATAATAAAAAGGGCAAAAACTAGTTTATAAAATAAATTCATTTCATGGTGATATATATATCTAAAAGAAGTAAAAAAATAGTATGCTTTACATCTCAGTATAAAAATACAAAAAATACTCAAAATCCCCAAGGGATATCTATACGACCATCCCGAGTTGTTGCTCGATTATTTTCTCCTAACTCTTATATACATGTAAAAAACCAGAAGTAATTTCCACATTCCTGCAAACAAGTAATGTCTACTTGGGTACCCTAGTGCCATGGCAGATTGAATAGGGTGTGAGATATAGATCTCAGAAGTTCAGGACCATCGGTTTTCTTGCTCAATCCAGACAATGCTATTTCATCAAATAGTGTGCAGATATATCAATTCCATAACAATACTAAATAAACAACCAAAAACCAGTCCATGATCAAAATGACAGCTAACAGTGATACCTAATTCACCCCGTATCTAGAATAATGGTCTCTACAAGAAACCTAAAAGCATATTTACCATGTAAAAATATTTGTCATCACTTTACCATTTATTCTATATTTAATCATTTATTATCTCCAAGGTTCTTGTGGTTACCCGTACCTCAATACTAACATCAGCATGTTTTGGATCCCAAACCATTCCCAATGTAATACCATAACCTAGTACCTGTTACGACTCATGCCAAAACTCGAGGTATTAAAGGTGTATGATATCACAATATCTAATTTGACTCATATTGGAGTTCAAATTATTCTCATGCGATTACATCACTCCTAGTTCATCATTTATTCTTTATTTAAACATATTCAACTCCTTACCCATTAATGTAATTTATCGGGTCTATAACGCTATGTCCAACACCCCAATTCTAAACGTGTGTACATAAATAGAGTGTAAAATGCCATGTATAACACCAGAATTCTCATTCATGTTCATTCCTTATTAGTTTAGATTTCTATGTATCACACCCAAAAACCTAGATAGATCTATCACTGGCATTAAACGTCATGTTTAAACCCCATTTAACCATGTATGTATCTCATCACCTATCTAGAACGTCATGTCTTGCACCCAATCTATCACATTAATTAATTAATTCAAAAATTAATTAGTCTGATCCCAAATATTAATTCAAAAATTAATTATCCATACTCATTCCCTTTCTAATCCAATGATTAGTGAAATGTACCAAAATCCATTAGTTAACCCCATAATTAACGAAGTCCATAATTCCATTAAATAATTCATCAAATTATTAATCTATCAACATAAATATCATTCTATAATTAATTATCAACAATTAATTATCCAATCCAAATCTCAACTAATCATAATTAATCTTACAATTAATTATCTTAACAAAAATCAAGCACATAATTAATTCAGCATTAAATATCTCAACATAAAAAATTCCACATCTCATAATTAATCCCCCAATTAATTATATATACTAAAAATTAACGCACATAATTAATCCACAAATAATTATCTCATTATAAATGTCATCATTACGTGATTAATTTCTATAATTAATTATCGAAATCATTACAAAAAAGAACAAAATTAATCCACCATTTATTATCTCTAATTTTCCAAAATAACAAATCACAATTAATACCCCAATCAATTATCTCAATTAGAAAATTCAATATCTCATAATTAATCCTGTTATTAATTATCTCAATTATCCAACTCCACATCTCATAATTAATCCCCTGATTAATTATCTCAATTTTTCAATATCAAAGGACACAACTATTCAAAATTTTAATTGTCTCAATATAACCCACTCTTTAATTGGTAAATAATCCCTTGATTAATTATCTCAATTTAAATTTCAAAAGAACATAATTAATTCAAAATTAATTATCAGAATTGATCATGACCAATACTCAAAATTACTACTTAACCAACGTGTGTAATCATGTAAGGCAAGCAATAGAAAAACACATATCAGCAAGATAGTAGAACACATCAGTCTATCACTTTCTTCTTAGCTTGAAGACAACACACTGAAATTGAGGGGTTTTATTACAAAGACATGAAATTTTAATCTAAAAACCCATTTTATATTAATAAATCAATCATTCATAAATTCTAGTCAAATTCATCATCAATAATAACTAAACATCTACTACATCTTATTAATTGGGAAAAGTTGAGGAGCCTACGTCAAGGAATTGTCCAAGCTAATGCTTTATTAATTAAACCATCATATGCTAACGTACATGTACCTCAACAATATCTCACACACTCGGAATTAATCGCAACACCTTACCAACAATAATAGGCACCCAAGTTTAGTGCGGTGGGGACCAATACACACCAAATTAATCAACCGAAACTCAATTACACCATAAGAACATAATTCAAGGGGTTAAAAACCAATTGTCTGGTATATAGAGTTACCCAAATATGATGGAGGTGAACTAAATCAACCCAAATTGCTTCACCTTCAGTGGAAATCACTGGAATATAAACCAATCAGCCCCGAGACATCTTCTTCACTACTTAAAGTTGGATGAAAAGAAGAAACCGAATTAATCCCTTAGTTTAGGGTTCCGACTGAACTAAATCCAAGAGAAGGAGAAGCTAACCGGACGATGAGAAGAACAAAATAGAGGGACACTGGCTCACCTCACCACGATGGATGAATTTAATGATGTGGTTAGGAGGATCTGGTTTGTGGAGAGGTAGCCAGGAGATGGGTTGGTGTACCACACCATGGAGGAGAGGAGGGGGTTTGGCACTACTCCTTCAGGTAGGGGAAGATGGATGGGGTGTGACTCACTCTTTGTTTTTCTTTAACTGTAATTAAATGATATTATTAAAAGAATAATAATAATACTAATAAAAATATAAAATTATTATTATCATTTAAGTAGAACAAATCTTAGATAAACCCCAACTCTCAATTTAGCCATTATTTAATTAAATTATTATCAACCGAATTTAATTAATTAAATTATTCAACTCATGTTATTTAATTAAATATTATTAATAAAAATTAATTCAATAAAAATACTCTTTTTAAAATAATTAATTAAACATGTTTTCCCTTGGATTTAATTAAAATAAAAGCATCATTTAACAAAATTTAATTCAATCCCTCTCTAACTTGAATTTAATTAAATAAATTAAACCAAAAACCAAAACTAGGTATGATGAACGGTTTGACTCACATGGTTTGACATACCGTGAAAAGATCCTGAAGACCCTCAAGACCCATGGATAAACATGCACAACCGACCCACTTGGTTTGACTAGTCATGTTCAGCCTATGCAAACACCTTTTCTGGGTCCAGTGCTCTCAAAACCTATTGATCCACCTGGAAAACTCCTCGAGCATATATCCAAGCCTGTTATAAACACTTTTAAATAGTCCAGACACATGAAACATCAACCCTAAGATTGGTTTTATGACTGAACCGTACAATAAATGAAAATGTTCTGAAAAATTCATATTTTAACCTGGTTTAAGAAATGGGACTCTATAATAATTAAATGAAATAAAGAGATTTTATTATATTTTATGCAGTATTAAAATAAATTTCCAACACTGATTGTGTATGATCACATGAAAGTTTTAGGTAGACTGTGAGTTATTTGGGCACACTCTACAATTACTAAAACATTATAAAACATACATGAAGCTGGTAAAATCCATTAGGAAATGGTGGAAAGTCCTCTCTAACCAATCTCTAGAGGATGTATGCGTACACATTTTATTGAGATCACTTAGAAAGTGAAGATTACTATAGCCAGAAATATTATCGTACCTATTATGAATATGACCATGTTTATTTCTTGTTAATTATATTTGAGATATAAATGTCTTCAAATTATTTTAAACTTCTTTACATGCCTCATGGATTTACATAAACTATTTTATTCAATACATTATTTTAGAAATATTCCACCATTTTGAACGCCTTTACTTAAAGTATTTTTCCATCATTTGAACTTTATATCATGATTTGTTTAATTATTATATAAAATGTAAAATTTGTTTTATTTTAAAAACATTAAACATTACATTGGTTAATAAATAGTTGGAATCTATTATGTAATATATGATGACACATTACTGAGATTTTTAGCTCACACCATACTTTTTCCTTCTAGTGTTTGTAGACTTTCTCCATCTAGGTTTGAGCAAGGGAAAAGGATCTCTTAGAGGTGGATCCATCTATTGAACATTAGACTTTGTGAGGTGTGTCCTTAGGGACCTTGAGTTGTTTTCCTTTGTTTGGGTACTTAAGTTGGAGTACATTGGTCTATTTTATGCCATTTAGTTTTCTGGTACATTACTCCATGTGTAGATTCTTTTGATATGCATACTATTTTTTCCATTATTTTCGTATTATTAATAGAAAAATCATTTTTACTCATAGTTTGTATGATTCCAGGTGCGAGTCAATGGCCCATGGGGATCGGGAACACCCTTCAAGATATGTCAGGGCTGGCTTAGTTATCAGGTTACCAGGGTACTTGGGCTGGTTTGTGACAAACATTTTGGTATTCTAATGAATTCTAGTTTTTTACATGCCTAGTAAATTTACATAAACTATTTTATTTAATTGTTTTATTCAGGATGTTGTTTTAGAAATATTCCTTCATTTTTAATGTCTTTTATTAAAGTATTTTCCGTCATTAGAACTATATAGATTGATTTTTTAATTAATATTTAAAAAGTCAAGCCTGTTTTATTTTAAAAATTGAAAGCATTATTTTGGTTAATCAGTTATTGGAATCTGTTATGGAATCTATGGTGAGACCCTACTATTATTTTTAGATCACACCATACTTTTACCTTTAGGTATTTGTAGACTATATCCTTCTAGGTTCGAGCAATAGGAAAATATCTCTTGTAAGTGGATCCAGTTATTCAATTTTGGACTTAGTGGGGTGTGTCATTAGGGAACATGAGTTATTTTCCTTTTTTTTTGTTACAAGTATTGTAACACATTGGGCTTGTTTATTCCTTTTATTTTTATGGTACATTACTCCTAGTGGAGTTTCTTTCAATATGTATACTGTTTGTTTCTTTTATTTCTCCATTGTTAGTGGAAAAATTATTCACATTAAGTGTTTGTATGATTCCAAGTGCTAGTCGTCGATCCATGGGGATTGAGAATGCCTTTCAGGCTAAATCAGGGTTGGCTTGGTTATTGGGTTACCAGGGTACATGATCTAGTTCGTGACAAAATGGTATTAGTGATCCAGGTTGATCTTTTGTCTTGAAGTTAATATGCATTTGTGAAATCTGGTTGGGGTATAGGAGGTAGTTGCGATTGAGTTCCTGGACATCTCTCAGGGAAATAAACCTTATGTCTCCTGGGGTTGTTATGGAAAGATGTATTTTGGATTTTTTTATTCTTTTCCCTATTTTAATTTGGATGATGTGAAATCCATATCTTATTTGTTCTTTATATTGGGATTAATGTCCCTTGTTTCTCTATATGAGAACTACCTAATGTATTTAATGTAGTATGTTGATGTTGTGTAACAACATGACTCCAAGAAGATGTGTGAATTGGATCCAAGAGGAGGCTACTGCTGAACCATAGTGATTAAATCCTTTTATGGATCCAAATCAAGTTGAGGTGATCATGCATACTATCCATGATTTGTGTCATGCACCACCCCCAATCCCCAATAAGGTTCAAGCAGTTGGACCTCATAGATATGGTCTTCAAAATCATTCTCAGGAGTTTTTTGCCTATTAAACACAAGTTTTCAAAGTCTCCACTGATCCTCAACATGATGAGGAATAGTTGGGAAATATATAACATCTTTTTGAGTTCGTGGAGACACTAAAAGATATCAAGGTGAAGTTTTCCACCTTCAAGTTGGAGAGACCAAGAAAGAAATAGTGGGACACAATAGTGATGATAAAAAAACATGAGGTCTTATTGTGGCAGGGCGTCAAGGTTCTTTTCACTGACCAGTTCTATAAACAGTAAATTGTTTTGGCCAAGGCTATGAAGTTTTTCATGATTGAGTAGGCCATCAAAATTGTGGCTCCTATGGACTCTTAGGGAACTTACATAAGTTTTGCCACAACGTTTCCACTCCATGAAGCGGCATGAGATCATCAACACCTCCAAAAACTACTGGGTGTTCAAATTATTCAAATACAAATGTATTTGAGCCACAAGTATCTAGAACAAATATTCTTCACATAGTAGAAGAGTCTCCATAGGAAAATGATACAAGTCTAGAAACTGTGAGAGGAACCATTACTATAGATTTGTCATTAGTGACTACTTGATTTGATACCAGTGCATCTCACTCAATTATTTCAACATGTATCGTTAATCATACTAATATTTTTCTAGAGATTTTATCTTATGAAATGGATATCATTACACCCCTAGTGTGAAAAGTGAGCTGGGTCTCTATAGTCCCACTTGTGTCTTCTCTCAATAAGATGTTGATCTGGCTTGGATTTTTCTAGTTATCGACATGGAATCTCATGATGTCATATTCATGATGGATTGGATCATTATCAATAAATCCTGGATTTTTTTTATCATCAATGTGTCTACTTAAATTAATAAACCTAGTGTGCCTCTTGTATTTAAAGGAGAATGAGACCCAAGGTTGAGCTGATCAGGAACCTCTTATCTAGATTGTGGGAAAGTGATATCAGTGTTTTCTTTTGATCAGGAGTGAGATTCAATGAGTGATGATGTCCCACCAGTTTTCGTTATGTTTCCCAACTTGATTCCTTCTAAATTCTCTAGTTTTTCACCTATAATTGAGGTTGTGTTTTTTATGACTTAATGACTGGTACACATCTAGTTTCAATTATTTCTTACCGCATGACTCTATATGAACTGAAAGAGTTGAAGTCCCAGTTGGATATTCTTCATGAGGATATGCTCCATACATGTGTTCTTGACTTTGGTGGTGTTTTAGATGATCATTTGGGGATTATTGAGCTTTATTATAAGAAAAGTTAACAATCTGTGATTATAATGACTCCTTTTGAAGCATTTTATGGTGGTCCTTGTAAATTTCTATTGTCATGGTTAGAGATTGATGAAAGTTCCTCATTTGGACTGAGTTTGGTAGAACTAAGATTCAATTGATTCATCGTATAATGCTAACGGTACAGAGATGATATAGGTATTATACTGATCTTCATAGTAGACCTTTGAAATATTCAGTTGGTGACCAGGTATTCTTGAAGGTTTCACCCTAGTTGGGTCATCAATGTCTTGGGTGGATAGGGAATCTTGCCCCATGTTTTGTGGGACGTTTCTAGGTTTATGATCAGGTGGGTAATGTTTTATATCTATTGTCACTGCCACAATCATGGATGTCGATACATATTTTTTTTCACATATCTCAACTTCAAAAGTATTTAGCTGACCCATATCAGGTTCTGACTTGGCACGATCTTGAAGTTAAACCTAATTTAGCTATGGCAAAATGACTAGTTAGGGTTGTTGGTTCTGAGACAAAGGTATTACATGGGAGGAAGAAATCTCTGGTCCATGTGTTGTGCAACCATGGATCTAATTCATATGAGATGTGGGAAGGGGAGGCACTGATGAGATATTAGTGGACTCATATTTTTGACGTGAAGGATTCTTCATAGGATTTCTGGGGACAGAATGTTCCTATGGTGGGGAGGTTGTAACATCATATTTCTCTTTCATGTATTGATAAATCCTATTATGTTAAATTATAAATATCTTGAGTGGAAAAAATTATTTATTAGTGAATTTTTAAAAATGTTTTAAAGGACTTAACTACCGGTTAATAACTTGGAATATTCAATTGAATATTTTTTGGGGTTTGACCCTGAGTTAGTGTGTGATTCTGAGGCCCACAAAGCCTCAGTGAATACTGAAGAAAAATATTAATAGTATAATATTAGGCATGCATAATTTATTCAAAATAATTTAATAACTCCAAAACGGTGTGTCATATAAGAAATTCGAGACCACCATTATGTTTGAAATGAAGTATTTACCCTGTGAAGGGTATATCATTCGAAGGTTCCAAAAATTCGAATGTATCACTCTTGAGATAATTTTATTAAATAATATTTAATATATTATTTTATTAAAAATAATATAATATCTCCCAAATTTTGTGTCGTATGGGAATGCTAAGACCAGCGGTATGTCCGGAACACTGTGTTTACCCTATGCAGGGTATAACATTTTTAGGATTTAGACATTTGGATGGATCGCTCATGATAAAACCAATTTTTATTTAAATTAATTATTTATTATGTTTTTTAAATAATATATTATTAATATCTCTTGAATTGTTCTCGTTTGAGAAATCTAATATCCCCATTGTGAGTGGAAGGGAGTGTTTATCCTAGACAAGGTATAACTTTTTTGCACAAATGATGTTTAGTGTTATTTAATTTTTAACATAACTAAATAATTTTATTAATTTAATTATTAATAAAAATTTAATGAAATTATTTAGAATTTTTAAACCTCACGTTTCAACCCCATTTTAATCAATTGTAGTTTCAACGCATTAATGAGGAGGAATTACTAACTTCATTATTAAATTTATATTGAATCACGGATTGAATATGATGTTTTGAATGAAGGTTCTCAAACCTATGTTTTTAGGGTTCTTAAAATTTGCAAGCACCTTGAACTTTTCTATTGTTCGATATCATAGAGTTTATGAAACCCAAATCTTCCACGCATGCGGTAGTATGTCTTTCTTGATCTAATTTAGATCCAATACCCAAAATATTATTCCTCCTTTTTTGCATGGTTCATGTGCATAGGAGGTATATTATTTATTTTATTTTATTTTATTTCATTATTATTCCAATCTTCTAAATTCAACATCTATTATGTTATTGATCAGAATTACATATCTTTGGTGTCATTGGATTCGTATCAATGAGAAGAATCTAAATCATATTTTTCATTTTAAGAAAGTAATGAATTATTCAATATTATTTTACACATTTTAAATGGTTATTTTTAAATAAATTTATCTAAATACAATTTTTAAAAATCATCAAATGATAATTTCAATAACTTATCAAAGAAAAATTATGTGAAATATCCAATTTTTATTATTGAAAATTTGTTTCAAATTTTTTTGATAGATATGTGAATAATTATCTGAGATAATTACAAAGGATAATTATAAATAATTATCCGATGATAATTACATAGGTAATTTTTTTGATAATATAATACTGTTAAAAGAAAGGATAATCACAAAGAATTATTTATCAAGGAATAATTATGTGAAATTGTCAAACAATAACTATGATGACTTTTAAAAATGAAAATTTCATAAAATTACTGAATGGATAAATTTTTAAAGTAATTAAATGATAATTATTTGAATTATCAAAACATAATGAATTATCTAACGATATATATATATATCGATAAACAAACATGGAATAATATATTAAAAATTATCTACATCAATTTATTTTTTATTATAAAAATATATATTTATATATATATTTAGATACATATTTTTGATAATTACTTTGGAAGTTAAGGATAATTTAATTAAATATATAATTATCAATATGTAATTGCATGAACTATTGAAGGATAATTTCAAACACATATGTTGACATAAAAAGATAATATAGATATTATCCAAGAGAGATAAATTATTATTTCATGTCATACTTTAATCGTTAATTTGATTTCAAGGAAGAAAAAATATTATCACATGTAATATTTTAGTTGATAATTTTAAATTGTCCCAGAGAGATGCAATATTATGCATGTAATATTTTAGTCAATAATTTGAAATTATCCATGAGAGATAAAATATTATCATATGTAATATTTTAATCCATAATTTTAAAATTATATAGGAGAGAGAATGTCTTATCAGATGTGTTATTTTATTTCCTTTTGAAATAAAATAGTTGGTATTAATTCTATGAACCCTTGATTATAGTCTACCATTATTGTGCCGATGCATATGATAATAGGGCCATGAATATGTGTATTGAGACAAACATGGTGGTTTATCAGTGTCACTAGCATTGATGACATTAAGGTAGGTGGTTCTATCCTGATTTTACAAATTGATTAAATTGAATTGCTTTATTTATTTCAATAGTTGATTTAAATTCAGTTACTTAAAATTGATTTCAATTGATATAATAAATTTTCATACATGTAAATTTTTGAAATTTTAAATGGTTTTGGAATTAGATTAGGAAAACCTCCAATTCCATTGAATTAGAGTGTGTTGATGGAAATTGTTTAATTTAAATAGTTTAACATAAATTTTGGATTAGATGGAAATGATTTCAATTAAATTATTGAATTTAATTGTGGAAATGAATTATGAAATGATGGAATTAGTTTTTCATGGAATTAAAACTTGTGAAAATATCTTAAAGTATTTCGTTAAAAACCTAGCCATTTTATCTTGTTAAAGAGTTATTTTTTGATTAAGGCCTATTGTGGTTTTAAATAAAAAATTTACATTCAAATGGATGTATAAAATTTAAATTTATTTTAAGAAATCATAAAATAAATTTCCTGTCATTAATTGTGAAAGAGGACATGAATGAAAAAGGTAGATTTGGAGTTTCTTAGACTCACTCTATACTAACTACAATATTCTAAAACATATATGTAGTAGGTCACATCTGTTAGGTGATGTTGGAAAGTCCTCTCGAACTAGTGTCTAGAGGACGTTTGTGTACACATTTTGCTGAAATCACTTAGATAGTGCGAAGTCCTATCGCTGAAAATACTATCGTACCTATTTGGAAGATAAACATGTTGCTCACTTGTAATTTATATTTGTGATATAAATGTGTTCCAATGATTTTGAACTGCATTGCATGCCTACTGAATTTACATAAGTTGTTTTATGTAACTCTTTTTTTCAATCCATTGTTTTAGAAATATCCCGTCATTTGTAAAGACTTTACTTAATGTATATTTCCATAATTTGAAATGTATAGAATGATTTTTTTAATTATGATTTAAAATTTCAAACATGTTTTATTTAAAAAATTTAAAGTATTCATTTGGTTAATAAATTTTTTGATTCATTTATTGAACCTGTGGTGAGACCATACTAGGATTTTTAGCTCATACCCTACTTTTTTCCATTGAGTGTTTGTGGACTTTCTCCTTCTAGGTTCGATCAATGTAAAAAAACTCATGGATATGGATATAGTTTTTGAAATTTAGACTTTCTGAGGTGTGTAATTTGGGACCTTGAGTTGTTTTCCTTTGTTTTAGTGCTTGGGTTGTAGTACTTTGGTCTTGTTTACGCCTTGTAGTTTTATGGTACATTACTCCCAATGGAGTTTCTTTTGATATAAATACTATTTTTTCTTTTATTTCCATATTGATAGTGGAAAAGTCATTCCCACTCTCATTTTGTATGATGCTAGGTGATAGTCCCTGACCCGTGGGGATTGGGGATGCCCATCAGGATATGTCATGGATTTCTTGGTTATTGGGTTACCAGGGTACCTGTGACAGTTCTTGATAGTGGTTGTGTTGATGGTTTTAAAAAAATAAATGAATAGGTTAAAAATATTATGGGTTAAAATATGATATATTAATGAAAACTAATAACATTAAATAATAAATCTATAGTGAAATTGAATAACTTATATATAAGAGATCAATTAAGATAACCAAATCATAGCACAACATTACAATTGAAATGAAAAAAATAATCTTTTAAAAAATAATCCAATACTCCTTTTAAATAGTTATTTCAAGAGTTCTAGGTCAATCCCAAAATATTCCAAATATTTCAACTTTATTATGGAATGCCTAAGGTGGTGGAATGATTGTTAAATTTTGAATTTTCTGCCATTGATTCAAAACTAGAGCCATCTTGCATCCACGCAATAGAGGAACAAAAAATAACTAATACCTTGTAGAATTTAGGTAGGATATAGAAGAAGAAATTGAATCCCCAAATGATAATTAATTGCATTTAAAAATTCAATCCAATAGGAATTTTGGTACTATACATATGATAGAAATAGGAGGATGTCACTATGGGCCACAGAATCGGACCCATAATTTCATCGTCAACATGAGCCACCTAAAACTCCTTTTAAACCATTGAATAATATATTACTAAAAATGAATTAAATTTTCCCAATTCAATCATATTTCTACATATCAAACATGAGATTCACTGGTCTTGAATCACGTCCATTGAAGTCATATTATGGTCCTGGTGTTGAGTTCACTTTGTCCAAAATTTTCTACGTTGAATGTCCCTAATGATTTCCTCCCAATTTAAATATTCAGGTGCCAAAAATGATGAATTTTTTCCAATGTAATATGAAAAAAGTGAAATATTATATTCTAATAAAATCTAATGGATCATTTATAACGTGTCAAAAATTTTACTAGGTAATAGTGAAGTTTATGAAAAAAATTACAATCATGATGTGAAATAATGTTCATGTTGTGAAATATAGTAAAAATAATGATTGTTAATAAGAAAGAACCTGAATATTATAATATAAAAAAATAACAATATCTTCATTTAGTAGGTAGTAAAACCCCCCAATTTTAGTTTTTCACATCTAAAGAAAAAGGATTCTTAAAAATATGAAAAATGGATTCCCTTTTCCAATTACATTTTAACATACATTCCATAACATTTAGACATCACAAAATACAATCAGCAAAATAATAAAAATAATTAATTTAATTTAGGTTCAAATGAATATCCCAAGCCCAAGATGATTAATTTATTCAAATTCATTTTCACATTTGATTATGGTTCTATTAAGCAAAATTATGTGATTCATATCATAATAGGCATGGGGGTTATTTTTCTTCTAGAGGAAAAATGGAAGCTCTTGGTGGAATTAAATTTTAAAATTAAGACGAGTATTAATTTTTTTCGTATTATTTTATTTTTCACATTATCCATGATAGTTGAAATTTCACTAAATAACGTCAACCCTAGTGGTGAAACATTCCTGGTGACTCAAAGGATTAAAGACCTTAGGGAACCCAGTGAATCTCACATAATCAGGCATCATTTTGAGTTAAATCAGTAAATAAAAAAACCAATCATCCAAAAATTGAGATAGAATAACAAAATTTGGTTTTAAAATATATAGGGTCACAATCTCTAAGTGATGAAATTCCCACATTGGGCCAATCCAGTTCTAAAAGTTCAAATTTATTGTTTTCATATTTACATTTTTAGATGATTATTTTTATTTTTTGAATATTAATTTTAAAATTAAAAAAAATCACCAATCCTATGATATTTATTGAGGCACATCACGAACTCAAACAATTCCACAAATTATAAAGGACATTAAAACTGAAATTTTGATTAAATATGATGAAAATATTTGTAGTGAAAAATAGCATCGGACAACCACACTTTTAAAAATCTGTTATCTTGAATGTAAAATATTATTAAAAATAGAATTAAAAAATGAAAAATTATTTGATGTTCAATTTTATTTTTTCTAAAATATATTATCACATAAATGGTCCTAGAAATTATATTTTGCATTGGAACATATTTTTATTATTTATTTTTAGATAAAATGAAATTTTTTCTTTATTTTAACCATACAACATAAAATCACACTATCCAAGGTATGTAAATAAATGAAAATTAAGAATGGATTAATGGGAGAGGAGATGAGTTCTAAATTAAAATTTTAAAATGATAAACTGGGAATGAAGACATGTTGTGGTTGATGTTAATGTTATTTTCTCCCATTTAAACCATTGATCTTCATGCTACAGACAACAACCTCATAAATGAAGATTGTTTGGGTTTTTACACTTGTAAGAAATGTGTTTTTTCTAAAAATACATCAATATCAGCATCCCCTAATTCATAAACTAAACATAATTAGATCACAACCAAAACACATGAGGTTCCCTTAACTAAAAAAAACAATGAAAAATTATATGAAAAAATAAACCTTTTTATTTTAAAACACCAAACACATAGTTAATGTATGGGTAATATATTTGTTTCCACTAGGAAAGCTCTATTTTAATGTCATTATCTCATCATGGACCCTACAACATACCCAATACTAAATTTAATCATTTTGAAGATATAATATTTGACAACATCCATTAGATTGAGTTTGATTCTTTTTTGGTAATATGTTTCTGGTAAAAAACTATATGATCCAATGAGTGGTAAAACTACTGGAATATCAAAAACGTTTGACCAAATTTCTTCTATATTATTGACTAAGAAGTTAAATAACATTCCATATTTATTAATTTCAAGATAATAAATAGTGAAAGACAAAAATTAATGGTTATCCCCAATGAATGAAAAATCATGGAATGACAGAAAGGAAATGCATTCAAGTTTAGGTTAATAGAAATTTCATAAGAGATATTGAGAGTTATAAATAATATTGATGGATTCATTTAGAAATTTTTTCCCTAAAATTGATTTTTATAGTCAAAATAATGGGTAGCAACAGGATTTCATGACCTATTATATGGTTTTAAATTTATTTGGTTCTTAATGATCATTAACTGAGAGAGATTTTATTTTCTCAATCCATGAAGATACATTTGTATCATGTTAATAAAAGAAATATATATTTTTTGGAATAAAAAAACCCCAAAAATCCCTTAATCCTTTTATTATATCCCAAATTAAAATATTTAGTATATAGTATTTTCATAAGTGGCTTTTAGAAAATAAGAAACTCTAAGTAAGGATAAGGAATGTAAAGTTAGTGTATATATGGATGCCTCATAAGTTTTAATGACATGTAGTACTAATATCAAAGATGAAACCTATGTATTCATTACCAATATTTGATTAAAAATTATTGAAAAAATTTATATGGAATATATTTTATTGGAGGTTTAATATCATGCACTTACATGAGGATTATATCATCAGACATCCATGAGAGGTTTTGGAATATATCCTTTAGAAATTCATCATTTAAATGATTTTACATCTCCTCAGAAATATAATAATCATTCAAGGTTTAATAAAACAAATTTCATAAGTTAGGGTATTTGTACTATTGATTTCCCATTTGATTACAACCTGGGTTTATGATGTGATAATGTTGAAAACCCTTCACTCGAATGGGTTAGTTTTAGAATATGGAGATTTAAGAAGATTAATATCTAATAGTAAGATACAACTAGGTGTTCTTGGCTCCCCATGCCCAATACTATCCAATATAAATATATGGGCTTATTAGTCATGGGTATAAGCACACATGCATCAAGAAATGATGAAAACGAAAGGGAAAAAGAAATGAAAAATTATATTATAAAAGAAAAATATGGATAAAAGAAAATGAGTTTTAAATATGACTTACTTAGATCCCCTAAAATGGTTCCAAATTTTGTCTTGGCCAAATTTACCCGATAGGTAGAACGATTCATTATAGTAGAAGTATGGTTCAGATCTATAGGGTGTGAAGAATTAACCTTTAAATGCAAATATTTGTTAGGGATTTCGGTTATGAAGTGGAATATTTGGGGTTTATTGGAATTGGGATACTAGAATACCAAAGTAATTAAGATTTTTATTTAAAAAATATGAATGAATACACCATGATATTTTGAAATAAAACAATTAATGTAAATGGGATAATCCAATATTGTTTTTACGATTAGAATAGAAGTAATTTTTTTCTTTATAAAATTCAACTCACTTGTTCAAGAAAATTCCAATCAGTGAGATATGGCCCAAACTAAATTCACCAATTAAATCCCTATAAACACTATAATGTTAATAACAAATTATCTTATATGATCACTTTAAGGAGAACTTCGATGAATTGGATGATGCAAGAAATCAAAATATATCATTGTTAAAAGAAGAAAAGATGAAGAATAAGATATGTCATAAAATGAAACTCTTAAAATAATTATATAATAAAATAATAAAATAATATTAAATAACATCCAATCAAGACCCATACAGCTACATAATATCTACCCACAATAAGTTTATTCATATACAGATTCAAAGCTCTTATTGGAAGGCTGAAGTCGATATAATGAAGTGAGGTTGAAGAAGAAAAAAATAATTGTCACTTATTTGGTTTTGTGAATGGTTTAACAATATGAAATTTATGGAATAAAAATGATATGGATACGAATAATATGTTTTTAGTATAAGGAAGAATATTAAATAATAAAAACAGAGTTAAATTTAACACCATTCATGTAATATCACCGTTGAGAAAAAAAATATTGCAGCATAACAATACAATTGAAATAAAAAGAGAATAATTTATTTTATTCACCACCAATATATTAAATAGGTATATAAAGAGTCATGGGTTGATCCCCCAATATTTAATGTTTTCCAACTTGATTATGGTAATCCTAGGGTAGGGAATGTTTGTGGAATGTAGACTTTTCCACCCATGAAATGAAATGGAATCCAGCTAACATCCACCAACAGAGGAAAAAAATGAGCTTCTATATAGAAGAATTAGGGTGGCCATATAATATTATATTTAATCCTCATATTTCCACTAATATATTATATAATTTTAGCCTATTTGTATTTTTTTGGAGATATGATCAAAATGGTGGGTTGTAATTCTGGGCCATAAAATCTTGACCAGAATTTCATCTTCAAATTAGGTCACCTGAAAATCCCTTAAAAATAATGAATAATATTTATCCCTGGTTGAATGAAATGGTCTAATGGTTTTCATATATGTCCAATTCAAACAATATCTTTACTGGGCTTCAATCCTATCATCTCCATTCTTATTATTGGTATGGTGTTTAGTTCACTTCATCTAGACGTTTTCAGGTCAAATTTCTAAAATTGTGGTCTTATAAAATGAATATCCAAGTTCTATAAATGGATTAATTATTAATAAATTAGTGGTAAACCTAAAATGAAATATAAAATTCAAATAAGGACTAATGGGTGATTTATAATATGTCTCTAAATATGCAATTTTATTGTACACATTAACAAAATTGAAATTATTATGTTAAATAATGATAAAATTGTAATATTCCCAAAAAATTATTTCTATGAATAAGGAAGAACATGATTATTAAAATATATTCATTTCTTATTAGTCTCTTTTAGCTGCTAATCAATTATTCATGTGTATGGAGGATTACCACCTCATGAAGAGATGTTATTTTTTTAAACAATGCTTTTCATGGAAGGTAATTTGGGTAAAATTAATGAATATATATGATATATAATAAAACATGATTCTCTAATTGTAGTAAATTATTTATATTTCTTTTATAGCATCCATTGAGAAAATTGAATCACTGTTAATGCGTACATATTCCCTACCATATACATGATTGGTGCATTTAATTTTTTATATATAACATGTATATATTATTATAAATACATTTATTTCTAATATATATTATATTTATATCATAATTTTCCCTCAATATATGATGTAACAATGATAAAATAAATAGGACTAAAAATAAAAAAATTAAAAACATACATGAAAAAATGGTTGTTTCCTAAAATGTGATGTTAAAAAAATTGTTAATAAACGGGTAATAAATTAATAGAATTAAATAATATATGGAATATTTGTGTGTATTATTATGAAACAGATATATATTAATCTTATATTTAAAATATAGTATGTTTAAAATTGTATGAAAGAAATATAGATTGAAGTGAATGTATTTTCATCCAACTTTTATATTCTTTAAGACGCATGAAATATTCACCATGTGTTTCCTTCATGTTGTGTATATAATTCTGAATAATGAATTTCCTAATAATTATATGAAAAATTATTTTAGTTTATTTATCAATTTTAAGATCTCTCTTTCATGGGGTTTTCAGTTTCAATGTTACTGATGCAGTAATGGATTTCTAGTTACTCTTTTTTTAAGAGGATTACAAAACTTCACCACTTATTTCTTTTTTTGGGTGTATATACAAAACCTATAGAATGTTATATAATGAATATACTAATTTTAATGATATTTAATGTTTAAATTTATGTTATTATTTAATGGGGATTACGATTTAAAATATTACTAAAGAGCTAATGGAATCTTGTCTCAATTTTTCTTCCTATAAACCTTAGTTATGTTATGGACATTAATTTTTTGATGAGGTTTATATAATACTACATTTACAAGTTATTTCATGAATATAATTATTTTCATGATATTTAAAAGATTCATTTGATGTTATTCTTTTATGGTTATTACGATACAAATAAAACCAAAATGGTAAACATTTTATGTTACAATCCCATTATTTATCAAGATTTATTATGATTGTTGTTCCAATAAAAAAATATTATGATATATCTATCAGAAAAAAAATTATTTTATTCCACTATTGTTTTTTATGAAAGTTTCAATTAATAGTACCGTTTAACTCTTTTTTTTACTCAAAATTATTGATAATTTTTTTTAATAATAATCTACTTTATCTATATCATTAATTGAAAACCCATTCTATTATATATTCATGTTTTCCAAAAAATTGATAAAAAAAATATTTTTACCCTATGATTGATAAAATATTTTTTTACAAATATTTATATTTTTACAAAGGTGTTTAAAAATAATCTTAATGTCATTTTCCAATGAAGGCCCATTTTGATTTTATCCAAAAAATGTAAAATGAATCATTATATTAACATGAAAAACATGAAATAAATTTAATAACTCCATGAACATTGTTTTTTTTATTTTACTCTATATGTTTCAAATTTAATTTTTAAAGAAAATTATTTTTGAAACATTCCTTGAACATTCGTTTCTGAATTGGTTGTTTTCCAAATGAAATGGTTAATTTCCTCAATAAATTTTCCCAATGATCTTTCAAAACATTTTCAAACTAAGATTATGTACTTTTATGTTAATTTAGATATAATAGGTATATGATCCAATTGTAACATCCTTATTTTTTATTTGGATGATTTATGTTTATGATGAAGAGATGGTTATGAAACCAATTTCTTTTCTATGAAATATGTTAGGAAAAAATATTTTATATTTTTTGGCACATGAATATATGGAGTATGAGATAGGTGGTACTAACATATCCCTCAAATGTATTGGGTATGTATTAATGTTATATGATATTATAGGGTATACATGATGTTATCCCAAAATAGGGTGCACACGAGGTTATCTGAAGCCTAAAAGATGGTCCACACTGGTTATCATAATCCTAAAAAGGTAATTTGGTGATTAAATGAAGCATAATATTTTATGAATGTCTTAGTGGGTAGACTTTCCATAATCTTTCCAATGAATATGTATATGAAAAAAAATATGTCTTATTCCAACATTATGTTCTTATCGGTCATGTTATTTTATTCCATTTCAATTATATCTTATGAACTGTTATAATTGATTCCATGACCTAATATTATAATCTATGATATGAAGGGCATGGTTTTTAACTATTATTCTCATGTTATGTACCTTTATCCTCCTGATATGATGAAAACTCGCTAGTTTACCATTACTAAGAATATGATCTCATACATTATTATGTTTTCTTTCACCAGGGTATGAAGAAAGGTTTTAATTTAGTTATGTCTATGAAGAGTACTATGTGAGGAGATCTTTATAGGGGATATTGAAGACCATTCATGAAATAATAATGTTTGTTTCTAGTCCTGAATAAAACTAAACCTATATAGTCCATAGGCATGTATTTTTAAAATATATTGAATATTTTTCTAAAAATACACAATACTTATGTATAAGATGTTTTAGGCCTTTGAATTGGTATGAAATGAATATTTTTAGTTATTCTTTGAAACTGGTATGATAAGAATTTAGTGATATCACTATATATATTTGTATGGATATATGTAGGGATGTGTATAATGATGAGTCAAAGGTTGAGTAAATGTATAAGAAAATATCCTAGAATTTTGTTAAAGTATAGAGTTAGTGGTTTCAAATAAAATATATCACTGACTGGATTTTAGTAGTGGATGGGGATCTGGAATAGAGGTACCTACGAGTAATAAATCCGAAAAGGGAACATTGATATAGACTTGATTATCACTTGGTGCACACAAAAAGTATTTACTGCACACCTAATTTGACAGTCCTAGGGGATATTTTTTGGAAATTCAAAAACACTTTACAAAACTTCATGAATTATTTAATGATTTACTATTATATACCTATGGTGTCATAGATTAAAAATAAGGTGTCATGATTTAGAAATCCTATAAGTAATAATAAATGATTATGTAGTTTATCACTAGGAATATAGTTTCTCACAATATAGATTTTGGTTTGATTAAATGGATAGAACATGAAATAAATTCATTAACATTGAAAATGATAGAAAATGTGTGGATGGGAAAGCAGATGGGATGAATACTAGATTGAAGGAATTTGTGATTATTCCTAATCAGTTGTCATGATATATGATTAACCAATTTCACTATAACAATCTATTTGAATAAATAGATAATATAATGATAGTGTTTATTGAGTTTTCAGGTAGTGGATACCATAATGGAATGATGATTTAGTTTTCTATATGTCAAGAATGTGCAAAGAACTCTAGGGAATGTATGAAATGAATAAAAATAAGTTTTATATGTGTAGAAGGATACGTAGTAAGTAGTAACTGAGGACACACTAAAATTTGAGTGGATGAAATTGATGATAATATTGGTCTCTCTAATGTATTATCAATGGATGAATGTTTTAAATGTGGAATGAAAGGGAATTATGTAAATCACTATCAAAGGGGGAATGATTATGAAGAAAATCAGAAATTTTGTATGAGAAATGGTTATACTTCTAATGATTAATAGAATATGTATAAAATTTAAAAATATATAGGATTTTCTATATATATATTGTTTATATTACATGTATGAAACCTAATTAAATTATTGTTTGTGAATGTAAATAAATTATTCATATCTCATTTATATGGAGGTGGTTTTAAGGAATAAGATGACAAATATAAGTTAATGGTTTGAGAAGGAAGATGGATGGTTGAAGTGTCTATGTATTTTAATTGAATAAATATGTTATATAAATCCTAATATATATAAGTATTATTCATTATAAGTTTCTGGTTAACAATTTTCATGAATATGTTGAATGGTTCAGATGACATAGAAAAGTGATTCAATGACAATGTGTTATTTCACATAAAACACGTGATTAAGGGAATATAACCCTTAATATGTTCCTGATTTTGAGATAATTATGTTGGGGTAAATAGATTTTTTATGTGAATAAATTTAATTGGATATTAAATATGACCTTGGAACTCATTAATGATTTGTGGACAAGTGGTTTTTATTATCATTGATGAATTTCACAGTATTACTAGACTTATAGAATATATTAAATAATATATAGGTTTATTTAAGGAATGAGGATATATATGTTTTTATTACGATTTTATGGTAATTTTGTTTATTACCTTGTTTCAAGAAAATATATGAATAGGGTATTCACATATTTTTTATGTGATAATAAAGATCACCTTTATGATATTTGGGGGCACTACTGGAAATGAACCCTTTTCCAATGGTTCCAAACCATTGGTATAGGCCGGATAACTATTGGTATAATATATACCAATGGTTATCCAAACCGTAGGGAAGTAATTCATAGGAAAAAACATATGCCAATGGTTTCTAGAAAACCGTTGGTATATGTTAGGAAATATACATTATACTAATGGTTATGTCAAGCCGTTGGTATAACTTTTCACCAAAAATTTGAAACCGCTGGTAAACATAATATTCCAATTGTTTTGATCCTTTGGAATATAGTTCTGTAATTCTTTTCACCAACAGTTTACACAAACCGTTGGTATATCTAAACATTTCACCTATATCCCAATGGTTTGTAAACTTTTTGGAAAGTGTTTTTACCAATGGTTCTCTTAAAACCGTTGGTATAAAACACATTCACAACCCTATTCCAACAACTGTAAACCATTGGCATAGACTTTTCTATGCAATTCAGGCAGCAGCCTACTGCTCTATGATTTCCATTAACAGGCTTCCCTTTCTGCATTTCCTGCATGCCTAACAAAAATTACATGCAATAACAAACTATAAAAAATATATATACACAATTAATTCATATAGATTTAACACATAATGGGCCCTTCAACTATAGACTTATATAATTAAAACATAATTCATAAGGTAATTATACACATACATAATTGATTTAGAATTCAATTACAAATTGAGATGAAAATTATGTGTGAAATCCGGAATTCAATTCATAATTGAATATTGAATTGAATACAAACATAGTTTAGTTATCATTTACGAATACAGTACATAAAAAATGGAATACATAATTATCTTTGTTATACAGATTTAAGAATACATACAAAATTTCATTTTGTATAACACATACATGAATGAATTCATAAATTAGAATCTAATAACCCCAAAATATGGAAATGGATAAATGACTTCAACCAAACCCAAATATAATGTCCCATGGTTTGCTGTGGGTGTCTTTGAACTTAGTGATGATGATAACAGGTGTGTATCAATGATCCTGTGCGACTTAGGGAATGTAGTGGTCCTTGGCCTATTAAATGTCATGTGTTTAAGAATAGGGGTAGGAGTTCCTCACATGAGAAGTGGATTATATGAGGTTGTACCATGGATCTATGTGCTAAAGTATCAACACAATACGAATATTTTTGGTCGGTTTTCCATATGGCCGTTGTTTTTACTTAAAATTATGTCCATTTTAAGCAAAAGGCAGACACTTCGAGTGATACCGGCCACACCAAGCCTCAGATTGAGCCAGGTTTTTCTCGTACACGTCACATATGACCCAAGTATCATTTTCCTAAAGTATCAACACAATCTTAAAGAATTTGGTCAGTTTTCCATATGCTATTTTTTGTTTTCACTTAAAATTGTAGTCCATTTCACATAAAATTAAGACACATTTAGTTGTACCAGCCCCACCATGCCTCAGATTGTGGTGGGGTTTCCTCGTACATGTCACAAATGACCCATGGATCGTTGTGCTAAAGTATCAACACAATCCGAATATGTTTGGTCAGTTTTCCATATGCTAGTTGTTTTTACATAAAATGGTGTCCGTTTTAAACATAATAAATACACTTCGAGTGATACCGGCCACATCTTGCCTCGAATTGAGACGGGGTTGACTTGTACACATCACATATGACCCATGGATCGTTTCTGAAAGTATCAACACAATCCAAATGCATTTGGTCGATTTTCCGTATTCTAGTTGTTGTTTTCTCTTAAAATGTTGTCCATTTCATATAAAAGTGAGACAATTTGAGTTGTACCAGCCACATCGTGCCTCAGATTGAGGCAGGGTTGACTCTTACACGTCAAAAATGACCCATGGATCCTTTTTCTAAAGTATCAACACAATCTGAATATTTTTGGTCAGTTTTCTATATACCAGTTGTTTTTACTTAAAATGATGTCCATTTAAAACAAAAGATAGACACTTCGAGTGATACCGGCCACACCATGCATTATATTGTGGCGGGGTTGAATTGAAAACGTCGTATATGACCCGCAGATCGTTATCCTAAAGTATCAACACAATCTGAATGCATTTGGTCGGTTTTCCGTATGCCAGTTGTTGTTTTCACTTAAAATGTTGTCCATTTTAAATAAATGTGATACACTTTGAGTGGTACCGGCCACACCGTGCCACAGATTGAAGTGGGGTTGACTCATACACATCAAGAATTATACATGGATCGTTGTCCTAAAGTATTAATATAATCTGAATGAGTTTGGTTTGTTTTCCATATTCCAGTTGTTGTTTTCACTTAAAATGTTGTCCATTTCAAATAAAAGTGAGACACATTGAGTGGTATCGGCCACACCATGCCTCAGATTGAGGCGGGGCTGACTCGTACATGTAAAAAATGAACCATGGATACTTGTGATAACGTATCAACACAATCCGAATACATTTGGTCAGTTTTTCATATGCTAGTTGTTTTACTTAAAGGGTGTCCATTTTAAACAAAATAAAGACACTTCGAGTGATACCGGCCATAACGTGCCTCATATTGAGGCGAGGTTGACTTGTACACATCACATATGACCGAAGGATCATTTTTATAAAGTATCATGACAATCAGAAAGTGTTTGGTCGGATTTTCGTATGTCAGTTGTTGTTTTCACTTAAAATGTTGTCCATTTCAAATAAAGGTGATACACATTGAGTGGTACTGGCAACACCGTGTCTCGGATTGAGTGAGGGTTTACTCATACACATTGAAAATGACCCATGGATCGTTGTGCTAATGTATCAAAACAATAAGAATATATTTGGTCGTATTTCCGTATGTCTGTAGTTTTTACATAAAACTGTATCCATTTTAAACAAGAGAGACAATTTGAGTGATACTGGCCACACCGTGACTCATATTGAGGCGAGGATGACTTTTACACATCACAAATGACCAGTGGATCATTTTCCTGAAGTATTAATACAATCAGAAAGAGTTTGTTCAGTTTTCCATATGCAAGTTGTTGTTTTCACATAAAATCCTTTTCATTTTAAATTAAAGTGATACACATTGAGTGATATAAGCCACACCGTGCGTCAGATTGGTGAGAGTTGACTCGTACAGGTCACAAATGACCTATGTATCGTTGTCCTGGTGTATCAACAGAATCTAAATTCGTTTGGTCAGCTTTCTTTATTCCATTTTTTGTTATCACATAAAATATTGTCCATTTCAAATAAAAGTGAGACACTTTGAGTGGTATCGGCCACACCGTGCCTCGTAATGAGGTGGGGTTGACTCATACACATCACAAATGACCCATGGATCCTTATGCCAAAGTATCAACACATTACAAAGCTCCCAGGAGCTCTTAAGGGTGGATATCCATCGATCCTTTGGCGTTTTGAGTGTCGTCATGTGCGGATTGCAGATCTGGGTGAGTCCAATCCCCTCCTTGCCTCCTATTTTAGTTTAGGGTTTTCACCCTTCTCTAATCTTCTTTCCAAAGCTCCAAAAACCTATTTTTCATTGGGATTAGGGTGAATCTTGAAGAGATCTTAGATTGGGATCTGAGACGCCTAATTAAGAGTGCGATTGTCTCTGGAATCAAGGTAGGTTGTCTTTAGCCATTCGTGAATTGTCATGATGCTTTATATATTCTGAATCCCCACTCGCCCAATGTTGGGGTGTCGAGTTGGGGGGCTATATAGGGTCCAGGGAGGTGGGTGGGGGGCTGTTTGGGGGGGTTTTCTAGTGTCCAAGAAGGAGTGTGGGCGGTTGTCCAGGGTCCAGGGCACAGGGGGGATGTCCAGGGTCCAGGAAGGAGGGGGGTTGTACAGGGAGTTCCCAAACACACTAAAATCTGCAAACACCCTCACGATGCACCTGCATAAAAAATAGACACATAAAAATATCCTTTCATAAAAAATAGACCAATAAAAATAGCCTAGCATGCATAATACACTGCATACACCTACATAAAATCACACATAAAAAGAGAACAAAAAATAGACACACTGCATAACACACCACATAATACACTGCACACACCTCACAGCACAGACCATCATAAAAAATAGCACAAAAAAACTATAAAAACATACTCCAACCACTAAATAAACTCCTTCAATAGCACAAAAAAAACATATGTGTAGAGAGAGGGGAGGGGGTTGTCTGGGGTCCAGGGAGGTGGGTGGGGGTGGGGGATGTCCGGGGTCCAAGGAGAAGGGAGGGGGGCTGTCTAGGGTCCATAAAGGAGGGGGGCTTTCCGGGGTCCAAGGAGGATGGTGGGGGATGTCCAGGGGGGTTGTCTCGAGGGGATGTCCAGGGTCCAGGGAGGAGGGTGTGGGGGCTATCTGAGTGGCTATTTGGGGGGCTGTCCGGGGGGCTATTTGGGGTCCAGGGTGGAGGGTGGGGGGATGTTCAGTGGGCTATCTGGGATCCAAGGAGGAGGGTGGGGCGACTTTCCAGGGTGTTGTCCATGGGGCTAACCGGGGGGCTATCCGGGGGGCTGTCTGGGGGGGGGGCTATCTCGAGTTCATGAGATGGTAATTACATATTTTCTAAGTAAAAATTTAAAGGTTAAAAAAATAATTTCATTATATCAACTTCTAATCAAACCACCAATTTTCTAAATTCCACAAAAAATTACAATTTCATTAAAATAGGGGGATTTCACAACATCCATGATTTTAAAAAATAAAACAATCATAATATATAAATAATCATTTAAATCATTTAGAATCTAATTTCCTATCAATCATCAAATTTAAGGTTTCATTTATAGAGAAAAATATTATGGAACCACTGATGTTTTATCAATGTTCAAATCAACACCCACAACTAGACAAACCACGAACAGAGGGTGGGGGCTGTCCAGGGGTGGGCGGGTTATCCCTGAGGGTGGAAGGGCTATCCAGGGGGTATGGGTTGTCCAGGGGTGGGGGTCTACAGGGGGTGGGGGTTGTCTAGGGGAGGGGTGAATCAGTAACTGTAAATCATCAAGTAGAGTTTTATTATTTATAGATAAAAAAATAAATATAATTTGACCTACCTAATCACGCATATATTCAGGAAAAACAAATCAATAAACATTAAAGGTCAGTAATATCAGTCAAAAATGTAATGGATCAATCTGTCCCTCATCACCATCATTAACGTCACCATCATCATCACCCTCACCCTCATCCTCATCATCATCCCCATCATTGTCGCCACTCTCCTCCTCACCCTCATACTCAGCCTCGGCATCCTCATCACCCTCCTCATCCTCCTCAGCCTCCTCCTCCACCTCAACCTCCTCCTCGGCCTCCTCCTCCTCTTCCTTAGATTCCTCCTCTCCATAATCTCTACCACCACTAGAACTTCCACCTGGTGCACCATATATAGAACGTATCAATGACATATATTCATCAGAAATAGTGATGGCCTCTAGTGTAAGTTTTGGATATAAAACTTCCATTAGTTTCATAAATGAAGTGTTTGACCTAGTAGACTGTTTTGCCGTCTCTGTGGCCCTTTTTTCAGTATATTCTGCCTGTGCCTTATCCTGCTGCAACTCGGTGGCACTACAACTCGTACCAAAGGAGGGCCAATACCTTGTTGGAACTATACTCTTCCCAGGTCAGCATTGTACTCTACCAGGGTGCTCATCTCCCAACACCTGATGTAAGTGATCGTTTGGCCCAAAATTATGAGGTTCCTCGGCATCAAGGGACTCTAAATCGGCCTGTAACAAATATAAATATATTATTAAGTTAAAAAATAGTGATTAAAATTTTAAATCTACAATGTAAAACTTACAATCTGTTGATGAGTTGGTTCATTAACCACACTTCCATCTTTCTTCTCTCTACTCAAGAAAAACAGTTTTTATCGAGGCACACGTCCTTCTATATTCAATTTATGACTCTATAATGACATTGAATGTTGGAAACCATAATTAAATATAGTATACCAAAAAAACAGTAATGGAATAACTAAAATTATATAAAAAATTTAGTAATTGAATAAATTATCGAGGAAGCAATAGAAAGTTCAAGTCGTAAAACAAGATTATAAACTTTCATACCTACTGTCTGTCATGATTTGGAATAGTAGTACGTCCGAATGTTTGGACTTATTTCATAGAATCATTGTTTTTTTATTTCTTCCAAATTCATCCTAAATAAAATTCAATAATTAGTATTAACGAAAAACATGAAAAATTCCATTTAAATACCTGTAATTTTATTAATATCGTAAATCGGATCATCATCCAATGATTAATCATCTGTCGGTACTGTTCTAATGGACAATGATCCACTATAGGGAATTCCTCTAACTCTGTTTCCACTCTGTCATGCCATCCAATGTACAACTCATGCTTATAAGCTCTCCAAACCTCCCCTAAATCATTTAGATGTGCTAGCCATACACCCTCACCATCGAGGAAATTAAATTACAGCTGACACCAAAATATTAATTCATATAAATAAAAAAATTAATATATTACATTAAATACAACATATTTATTTACCCATATCTCTACCGAGGCTTCATCCTTAGCTTCATTTGGAAGCTGTCTCCATGAGAGCGGTCTATAAAGAATGATGTCAGAGTATTTGGCAAGAATCACCCAAAAATATGACAATACTACCTTGATTTTTCAATCATATGAATATCTTCACTATAGTCCACCATCAACTGCCTGAGGTGGTTCCACACCTCATTCATGCGTGTATGACCATGCCCCCTCCTCCTATCAGTAGATGTATCTCTTATGAAAGAAAAAAAATATTTTATCCATACATGTTATAATGAAAATAAATAATTGTGTACCAATTCATTATGGTTGTATAATTATACCTGCGGTAGTCTGATCAATGGGTGTCACTGGATCTGTAGAAACTAAAGGAACACCCTGTACAGATGGAGTGGGTCCCAATGTATGCTCCACAGAGACAGACTCTAGCGAAGTAAGAGTCGAAGAAGATGGAATATAAATGCCTAGATAGAAGGAATCATACGTAAAATATGATGATAGGGATGACTGGTAAAATGCTGAATGGGGAGTGGGAATCATCATCAGATATGGTACAAATAGGTGAGGAGGCACAAATTTAAAGGGTGGTGAAAACATGGGAAGCCTAAATATCTCGTGTGTCCCTAACGGAACACCAAGATAAAAATGTGGGATGGATGGTATGTTAGTGGGAGGGTGAGGTCTAATCAGGTACGCCGACCAGATCATCTAGCTCCTGTAACACCCCCATCATATGAACATCCCAAGTACTAGGACCACTTCTAGGATACTCATCAAATAACTATCTATTAATAGATGGATCCCGAAAAAATGTTTTAAAAAAAGTAATCACATGACATTATATATTATTTAAATAAATATATTTGAAATAAATATACTCATAGCAGGAAGTAGTGGTAGAATGTCCACCTCAGTCATGCAACGATTTTTGTCCATATTCTATTTTTTCACCTCTCTTCAATTGGTTTTATTTCCTGCATTTGAAAACAAATATGGAAGTAAATAGAAAAGGATAACTAATGTGTAACCCAAAAAACAAAATAAATGAGAGGTAATATGGGGATTCATGGATAATTTAACTAACCATTGTTTCAGGTGAGTTTGAAAAAGTATATAAAGAAGTCAAAAAATCATACAAGATGTAATAAAGAAATTTAATTTTTAGTAGGATGATTTTTTAATCAGTGTCATCAGTCTATCAATATCATGGAATATTGATTCTACCATATTCATAAGTGGTAAATCAGTAGTCAAAATTAAGGAAAAATTTTATTTCTTTTGCTCAGTTAGATGATGCAAGTCTCAATACATGTTTTTCATAGGAATACTAACCATCATGTTCATTACTTGGTAAAATGTTAAATAGAGGTACCAGAGTCATAAAAATTCTATAAAAATTACAGTTGAAGCATTGAAATGTTCACCAAGTTAGAAATGTTGGTTTTGTATGTTTAAATACAGTTCAATTCCAAATTAGAAAATGCAATTCAAATAAAAATTCCATCCAATAAACATTAAAAATTCACATAATGCTCAAGTTGGATAAAACATATTTGTAATCAATATTAAATCAATATGAATAGTACCAACAATAACAACCCAACACGAGGTAAACCAAAAGAATTGAGAACATGGATGGATGATTCTATATATTTTCCCCCACATCTTCAGGTTCATAATAAACTCTGAAAATTGAGTTATTAGAGTCATCAAAAAAATAAATGGATTGGTTCCAATAGAAGTAGAGAAAGTGTCAATTCCACCATCACCATCATCAAAAATATTTCTGGGAATTACTTCAACTATGACACCAAATTCAGGTCGAATTTGGTATTTGACATAAAAAACTTGTTTAGCCATTGATGCCAATATATATAGTTCTTTGGTAGCAAGAGTGTGAGTCATACTAATTACTCGATGTCCATAATCATTAATAAATGTGCCATGTCTCATAATCAAATCAAACCAAGGGCATTTCATCATCATGACTCGTCCATGAGAGTAATAATCCAATATTATTATATTTTCAACGACTCCATAATAACCCACATTTCAAATCACGGACTACTATCTGATGCACTGGAATAACAATCTATTGTGGCAGTAACCATAACACCATCATGTTGTGTTCTCTTTTTTTTTCTCATTCAGTGTCAATAAATTTGTAACCATTGATAACAATTGACTTACAGTCACGAACCATGGTATTTGGACCCAAATCCAAAGCTCTAATTTTCTCAGAGATATAGTCAGTAAGAAAACTCAATTACTTCAGTATAAATGAATATTAAACTTAATCAAATATTGATTTAGTTATTTTAAACAATAATATTTTTACCATTCAATTTTAACCAAGCAGAAAACTCTTTACTATAAAAAATCTCATTTCTTCTCAAATATAAAGAACGATGCTTTCTATTTATCATTGTTTTAAGTTCCCTATAGATAAATAATATTAATAGTTTAATAGATATATATGTAAGATATACATAATAAATTTAGTTACCTATTTTAGTCATCAAAAAAATCACAATTGAACAAAACTATGTGATGTGCCATATACCACTCTTCAAGGCTTAATGTCTTGAATGTATATGATCTAGGAATTCCTCCTATCTGAGGAAGAGATGGAAATTTGGGTTAAATTTTATCACAATATTATTCTTCATTTCTTATTGGTATGTTCATTATTTTAGTAAGATCATACAAATACATTGAGTCGAAATCCATACATTCTTGAGCCAAGTAACAATTCACCATAGAACCTCCGGGATGATTCCTATTTCAGACATAAGACATTAATGTGTACATATTTATTTTAGTTGGATACATCCAATTAAAATAAACAGGTCCTCTAAGAGGTATTTCAGTGGGAATATGGATAGTCAGATGAAGCATGCATGTAAAAAATGATGGAGGAAATATTTTGTCAAACTCACACAAAAATAATGGGGAATCTGTCAACATTTTTTGCAAGAAAGACTTGGAAAACATAATAGCAAAATGATCTATAATCAAATGGAACAACTGAATAAAATTCACCCTTAAATTATTGGATAAAAGATTATGGATTGAAATTAGAATCAACTCATGCATAAGAAACTGATAATCATGACTCTTAAAATATTTTAGCTTCAACTCTCTTCTGTTGACCCATTTAGATATGTTGCTTGAATACACATCAGGAACTCTAATAGACTATAATAATTCCAGAAATTGTTTTTTCCATATGTGTCATCACATTAGAATCATATGGAACATTCCATTTATTTTCACTGAGACGCACAAGATGCAATTATAGTCTGATGCCCTAATCCATCAAATCATGCTGAGACCATAAACAAACTTTTGACTTTCCCTTAACATTTAGAAGTATCGAATGAAAAATTTCACATATATTCTTTTCGATGTACATTAATTCTAATCAATGACGTAAAAAATTGGTTGAACAATAAGAAAAATCAAAAAAGATACTCCTATTCCTCCAATTGTAACAGGGTTCATTGGAAACATTCTTTCTGATTCCAGATTTCATTTGACCTTCACAAATGAAAAACTAAAATCTTTCAATTCATTAAGCACATTAGTTCTAGACATACACTGAGGTGGATCATCAGTCTTTATGGTATTATCAAATCTTCGACGATTAATTCTATATGGATGGTCCATTGGCAAGAATCACCGATTTCCCATAAAACCGAAACTACAGAGATGTTTCAGTCTTATGGATAGTGTATTCTTCATACAAATAGTACATGATAATTATCCTTTTGTGATCCATCCAGACATCCTTGCATAAGCTGGAAAATCGTAGACCGTCCACATAAGGGCAACACGCATCTAAAATATGTCTTTCGAATATGCATTGTTTATGGGCACACCCACATCCCAAAAAAGTTTCAACTCGTTTATTAAAGGTTTCATGTATACATCAATATCAATGTCAGGATCATAAGAGCCAGATATGAGTATACTCATGAAAGTGAAAGGCTTTTTCATACACAACAATGGGGGGAGATTAAAAATGTGTATAAAAACTACCCATGCACTGTGCGAAGTAAGCATCTTCCAAAATAGATTAAAATCATCGCATGAAAGACTCTGCCTCACATTACCCACGTCAGCTGAAAAATCAGTATATCGAGCATCAAATATCTACAATGGAAATCCATCTACAGTGTGAACCAAATCATCATTAGTCTCCTTTATCTCGGTATTATGCCATCTCAATTTTGTTGATATTTCATTAGACATAAAAAAGTTTTTGGAGTCTAGGTATCAATGGAAAGTGCCACATTACTTTCTGTGGCATTGGGATGGTGTTACATTAGATTTTTTTCTTCCAACGGGATGTGCCACATTTTATATAATAATTTCTTTCATAGGTTTTCTCCCAAAATAAAACTGTAATTTTCAGGAAAGCATGAATTTTGTTTCTTGAAAATCCAAGTTCCTCCACTAATATTCATGAAAAATATTGGTTTGAGGGAATATCTGCTTCATCTGGAAGTAAATCCTTCAAGAAGGTAAGAATTTAATTGATTGATGTATTAGAA